>PVLC010003198.1:52621-101199 GCA_004027655.1 Graphiurus murinus | reverse complement strand
CAGACATAGAAAAATCAGTCCTTAAATTCATCTGGAAAAACAAAAAGCCCAGGATAGCCAAAGTAGTTCTTAGCAATAAAAATCATGCAGGAGGCATCACAATACCTGACTTTAAACTCTACTACAAAGCCACAGTAATAAAAACAGCATGGTATTGGCACAAAAACAGACACACAGACCAATGGAGCAGAATAGAAGATGCAGAAACAGACCCACAGACTTACAGTCAACTGATTTGACAAAGGAGCCAAAAGTATACACTGGAAAAAAGATAGCCTTTTTAACAAATGGTGTTGGCAAAACTGGTTAACCACATGCAGGAAGATGGAAATAAACCCCACTTTCTCACCCTGCACAAGAGTCAACTCAAGGTGGATCAAGGACCTGGAAGTTAGGCCAGTGACCTTGCAGCTACTTGAAGAGGGCATAGGACCAACACTTGAACATATAGGCACAGGTAAAAACTTTCTCAACAAGACCCCAAAAGCACAAGCAGCTCAAAGGAAGATTAATATATGGGATTGCATTAAACTGAAGAGCTTCTGCAGAGCAAAGGAAACTATCAAGAATCTCAACAGAGAGCCTACAGAGTGGGAGAAAATTTTTGCCAGTTACACTTCAGATAGAGGTCTAATATCTAGGATATACAAAGAACTCAAGAAAATCACAGCTAAGAAAGCAAATAACCCAATAAAAAAATGGGCAAAGGATCTAAATAGACACTTCACAAAAGAAGAAATACAAATGGCCAATAAATATATGAGGAAATGTTCCACATCATTGGCAATCAGAGAGATGCAAATCAAAACTACCCTGAGATTTCACCTAACTCCAGTCAGAATGGCAATCATAAAAAACACGAACAACACCTGCTGGCGAGGGTGTGGAGAAGTGGAACCCTAATACATTGGTGGTGGTATTGCAAACTTGTGCAACCACTGTGGAAAACAGTATGGAGGATCCTAAGAAGAATGGGAGTGAACCTACCATATGACCCAGCAATACCACTACTGGGTATATACCCAAAAGAATGGAAACCAAACTATCAGACCGATGCATGTGTATCTATGTTTATAGCGGTTCAATTCACAATAGCCAAACTATGGAAGCAGCCTAGATGTCCATCCACAGATGAATGGATTACAAAACTATGGGATATGTACACAATGGAATTTTACTCAGCCATGAAGAAGAATAAAATCATGTTCTTTGCAGGGAAATGGATGCAACTGGAAAACATTATGTTAAGTGAGATTAGTCAGTCACAAAGAGTAAAGAAGCATATGTTCTCCCTAATATGTGGATGCTAGAGAGAAGATGGGGCATAGGAGGGTCTCCAAATGAAAAGGAGAGGTCCTCGATAAGCAAAGTAGGTGATTTAATTGTAGTGGATGCATGGGGCCGAGGGACACCCTAATGCACATGATGTACTTACACAATCATATCAAGGTCACTCACTGAACTGAACCTGAGGGAGAGGGAACGGGGTGGGAATTGGGGAAGGGGTCAAATGAGAATTGTGTGCAAATATGTTTTTAACAACTTGTACTTAACAAAGATGTATGCTTTATTGCACGAATTACTACAATAAAAATAATTTTTTTAAAAAAGAATAAAATTATGTAATTTGTAGGAAAATTGATGGAACTAGAGAATATAATGCCAAGTGAGATGAACCAGTCACAGAAAATGAAGGGTCATGTGTTTTGTCTCATATGTGAAAAGTAGGGAAAAAATGAGATATAAGAGGGACTCCAAATACAGGAGAAAAAACCCCAGTAGAATTCGGACAGGGTTTAGGGGAGGGAGAGGGAAGAGAGACTTGATGAAAAAAAACACTTCCAATGCTACTATGAACATATATGAAATTATTGATATTGATCTCAATATCATGTATGGAGAAGGAGAGGGAGTGGGGTTTCAGAGGGGAAGCTCACCAAGTGCCATGTGCATGTATGCCCCTATCACTCTGAAGTTCTTTATGTTTTCCAGATTCATCCATTTCCCTGCAAATGACATGATTTTGTTCTTCTTTATGGCTGAGTAAAATTACATTGTGTACACATCCCATAGTTTTGTAATCCATTCATCTGTCAATGGACATCTTAGCTGGTTCCATAATTTTGCAATTGCAAATTGTGAGTCTATAAACATAGATACACATGCATCGGTCTGATAGTTTGGTTTCCATTCTCTTGGGTAGATACCCAGAAGTGGTATTGCTGGATCATACAGTAGTTTCATTCCTATTCATCTGAGGATCCTCCATACTGTTTTCCAAAGTGGTTGCACTAATTTGCAATTCCACCAGCAATGTATTCTCCACACCCTTGCCAGCATTTGTTGTTGTTTGTGTTTTTGATTATTGCCATTCTAATTGGGGTTAGTTGAAATCTCAAGATAGTTTCATATTCTTTATTTTAATACATGAAATATATACATTCATTGTATATAACATGATGTTTTAAAATATGCATATATTTACAAAGAGTGTTTTAAATGTGCTGATTAACATATTATTTCACATACTCACATATGTTCATAATACCTCAAACATATTCTCAAAAATTTATTGCAGTTATATTGTGAAAATTGCCTTGAACATTGCAATTGATTGAATTGCAATTGAATTAAAGTCAAGAGATAGGGACTTTTTTCCTTCACCTGTCTCTAACTTTGAAAATTGGCAAGCTGAGTTTCCCTTGATATTCAAGCTTGCCCTTTAAAATGGAGGGACAATTCTTGCCAAGTACCTTGAGGATTATTGTGCAAAATTAAACAAAAATGCTATAATGAGTGCTATACAAAATATTGACTATAATTATTATATACATAATTTATAGTTAACATAGAGAAATAATTCTTTCTAAAGAATCATTTCCTTTTTACCCTTGAAAACAAAATTCTACATAAAGCATATATTTTAATTTCATCTGCTTTTAACATGAGATCAGGAACATTTTTCTTGGTTTAATAAGGAATTAGTACTTCATATAAATAAGGATGTATCAGTGATTAAAATAATTCAATTTACTTCCAAGAAATTCAAGCAACCAGATATTTTTTTTATCTATGTCTGTGTTCTTTGAATATTTTTCTTCTATCTGACATTTTTGAGGAATTTATTGTTTTAGAGTTTTCATTATTATTTCTTTCAAAGCATTAAAAACATAAGATAATTGAAAGTAGTTGAGGAAATGGTCATGTTGATGTAAATATATCTAATACTAATTTTTCTATACAGCTGAAATTTTTTTTTTCATTACTGGGGATTGAACCCAGGGGCATTCTACCTCTGAGCTATACCCCCAGCCCTATTTTTTATTCTTTATTTTGAAACCGAGTCTCACTAAGTTGCTGAGTGCCTCACTAGGTAGCTGAGGCTGGCCACAAACCCGGATCCTCTGGGTCAGCCTCTCGAATGCTGGGATTACAAGCATGCGCCACCACGCCCGGCCAGCTGAAATTTTTCAGAACTGGTGATATCTAAAAACATTTGCCATGCTTATTTAAATGCAAGTTGTTCTGACAGAAATGTGCTAAGTCATAATTTTCAGTTAAAAAGTGTGCACATTTTCAAGTTATAAATTATCCTTCAGAAATCTTTCTTTCATACTTTCATTATGTTGAGTGGATATATTTATATATTCTACAAATACACACACAAATATAAGTATACTAATCTTAAAATATTCTCTTATAGTTAATGTTAATTTTGAAGCATATTCAGTTCATATAAATTTTGCACAAATCACACATGGAGGTTTTATTGCTTTCATGGCTACTTTTCTTGTTACTGTTAGTAGCTTTACTTATCTTGGTACAATTATTCATGTGTCCTAAGCGTTGAGAGCTGCTATGCTTCAATACCATCATTATTTGGCATCTAAGATTGATGACACTGCTACTACCAATTCTTTAAATCTGTCACTTTGGGATTCTCAAGATGATTAGGAATTACTCTTCTGTGGCTGATGTTTGGAAAGAGCAGCTCACCAAAACTTATAGTACTTAGTAGAACAGAGAAGAATGATAAAAAAAATAGGAATTAAGACACTGTCAAACCTAGAATCTTTCTGAAAATGAAAAATATTTTTCTTTAATATAGATTTAGGAATCTTATGTGTCATTGAGAATATACATTTAATTCAAAACTAGTAATTTTTTTTCTGACAACAAATGTGGTTATATGTAAGATGGCTTGTTTCATGCAAAGCTAGGATTGTGTTCTTGTTCAGAGTGATGTGATGAATTCCAACTAGGAAGCTAGTCAGCCAGGTAAAGTAGACCAAACGTTTCCAAATCAGGGAGTGGATCCTTGTGGCTGAATCAGATTTATAAAAAAAAAAAAAATCATGGAGCAAAGATACTGGGAAAGAATACAAGTAATCTAAACTCACAAGTAGATTAGCCATAAGAACTTCCTGGTGCTAGTAATAATTTTTTAGAAAATTTCTATTTTTATAAAAATATGTTCTATTTTAAAGGATCAAAAAAGAAATGACTTACATATAACTGTATTATCCTTATACTCTTCGATAAAATGACAGAAAACTTTAGAAAATAAAGAAAATAAATAGAAATTTGAAAAATTATTTTAGTTATATGCTTTATTCAATTTCTCCAAGAACATTCATAAACTTAATGTTTGAAAGTAATGAATTCAGTAAGTCTTGAGCATAAAATCACTTATATAAAAACATGACTCTCCTCAAAAAATCAATAAAAAACAGCAACAAAACTAGAATTTATAAAAATTATAGCAAAATTACAGGATACAGGTTAATAAAAATATTAATTTTTTTCTAAATACCATCAACAAATAATAGAATTATTTTGAAATTCAAAACACAATACCATTTACCTTAGTACCAAAGTAATTAGGTGTGTCAGTATAAATCTAATAAAATATGCACATGTTCTACATGAGGAAATAGTCATATAGTCTAGATTCATAAATAAGAAGAATACTATGTCATTTCTCCCTACCTTAATCTATGTACTGAAGACAAACACAATGAAAATTCCAGAAAGTTATCTTTATATCAACAAACTAATCATCTTTGTATTATCAAACTGATTCATAGAATTAATATGAAAAGATAAAAGACCCAGAATAACCAAGAGAGCACTAAAGAAAAAATAAACTTGGAAGAACACAAATTGACTTCAAGACTTACTGAACATCTACAGTAATCAAGACAGTGTGGTATTGGCCAAAGAATGCAAGATAAGTCAACCATACAGAAAAGAAAACCCAGAAATTGTCCCTCAACAATAATAAGAATCTATTGATGTTTTTGAGTGTGTGTGTGTGTGTGTGTGTGTGTGTGTGTGTGTGTGTGTGTGTAGATTAAACCCAGGGGCATTTTAGCTCCAAATTACACCCTCAGCCCTATTTTATTTTTATTTTGAAACATGGTCTCACTAGTTGGCTGAGAGTCTCACTACTTTCTAAGGCTGTTCTTTAATCTGTCATCCTACTGTCTCAACCTCCCAAGTAGTAGGAATATGGGTGTGTGACACCATGCCTGGTTTCAAGATCTTTAACAAAAAGGAACAGAAATAATGAGATAAAGGTTAAGCTTTTTAACACGTATGTTAGAACAAATCCACATGCAAAAAATGAATAAAGATAGCATTCACACAATTTTACAAAAATTAAGCCCAAATGGATCATATAACTAAATGTAAAACTATAAAAAGTTACTCAAAAAGCAAGGTGCAGACTGAAAAAAATTTCAAAATACATAAAAATTGATATTGAAATTACAGAGAACTCTTAAAATTCAACAATAAAAAGTACTCCAATTGTAAATTGGGTGAAAATATGAATGTACACCTCAACAAAAAATACATACAAATGAGAAATAAGTTGATGAAAAAAATTCTCAACCTCATTTGTCATTGGGGAATTAAAATTAAACAACAATGATATGCCACTACACACTTATTAGTAAGGTTAAAATCTCAAACTCTGATAGCACTCAATACTGTTGAAGATGTAGAACAATAGAAATTCTCATTCATTGCTGATGTGAATATGAAATGCAATTCTACTTTGGAAGACAGTTTGACAGTTTTTTACAACATTATTCATAAGATTATAACAGATTTAGGAATTGTGCTTCTAGATACTTACCAAAATGAGTGGAAATAATACACCCACTCAAAAACCTGCACATGAATGTCACATAGCTTTATTCTTTCTTGCCAAATGGTGTAATCAAGATACATTTAATGAGATTATGAATAAAAACTGCTAGTATATAAGCACACTTTGGGATATCATTTATCAATAAAAATTGAGTCAGCAAATCCCCTCAAATATACAAAAGAACCTTAGATGCGTTAAATTAAGGAAGTCAATCTGAAAAAGCTCTATACCATATTATTCTAAATAAAACATTCTGAAAAAGACAAAATTTTGAAAGTAGTAAAGAGATCAGTGATTTCTGGAGACTCAGATGTCTGTAGAAGGAATGAATAAGTGGAACGCACAACAATTTTTAGATCTTAGTACGATTTCATCTAATACTTTAAAAATGGAGGTATTGCATTATGTTTTTACCAAACTGTAGAATTGTATCATAGAAAAGAGTAACTCTAATGTAAACTATGGAGTTTACATAATATCATGTAAATATTGGTTAATTGAATATAACAAATGTTCTAAACTATTTTAAGGTATTAGTAATAGGATAACTATATAACTGACAAAGACGAAGTATATATTATATCCTAGTTTTTATGTAATTTTTCTGTAAAAATAAACGTGCCCTAAAAATGTGTTGTTTGAAAATATGACTTTGGACATTTTAAACACACACACACACACACACACACACATAATTTTCTATCTCTGAATTATTTTACGAACAGATACTAGCAGCAGATTCAAATTAAGTAAAAAAGTGTGCCTTTTTCTTGAGTTTGACATTTGATTCACTTTATTTTCTTATATAGTTAAAAATGATATGCTCAGATACAATTAATATGTGTGTCCTCTAGTATTCAATGTGTTGTTCTTATCTCTATCTGGAAAATCAAGGAATAACCATTTCATATAGGATATGGGGAACCAAGGAGAAATGCAGTAGCTCTGTGAATGAATGATAGATACAAATTATCACTTTTGAGGAAGGACTGTTAATCTAAAGCATTTCAATATTTAGTGTTTTGATGTTATATTGTCTCCTATAATATATTATAAAATCATGTAAGAACAGCACCTTAAAACAAAGCCAACCCTGAAATAGTCATTTTGATACTTAACATCAATGACTTATGAATTAATTTTAAAGGGTTAACACAATTTAAACTACTATAGAGTCATTGATTTTGTTTCTTTGTTTCATTAGTGTGCCAATTTGAAATAATATATTGCTCTTATTATTTATGTTTTTTAAATATATATAGAAGATTTTAGAAATCCATAATATTGAGGTTAATTAATTTTTGTCTTGCATCACTTTGAGAGGTGAAATAGAATTTTATTTAATATAATTTGAAATTTTATGGTAATTTCTGCCAGCATTCTCACTGCTATAATCCCAAACAATTAACCACACAATTTATTCATTCACAGTTCTAGAGATTTTTGAGGTTCAATCCATGTCAGCCTGGGTCTACAGAACTCAGGGCATCGTGGTGGAAAGCAGAGAGAATAAGGGCTCTGGTCTCAAATCATGGAGGTTGGAAACAAGAGAACAGACAGAGGAAGGTGATACCATATATAATCTCCAAAGTCACACCCCCAGGGCCTCTTCTCAGCAACCAAACCCTGCCTCCAAACATGGCTTCCTGCTCTCTATGAGGTCTTAAGTGTTATTCTGGATCCAAACCACCACAATGTTTAAGGGCTGTAATGTAAATTATTTTTTCTGATAATAACAAAACACATATATTTGTTATATACATATAAATTTACATATATATTTATATATTTATACATATATATTCTTTTTTCTAATTTTGAAAAAATAGATATTTTGAGGTAGAGAGCTAGAAAGTATAAGGAAATTAACTAATTTTAATATTACTTTTTTCCCCCACAACTATGTACATATTAGCATAAAAGAAAAATTCATAGTTGCTATATGTATTAAGTTGATAAGAAAAATATGCACTATATATAGCAAGATTCCAGATTAGGTTGATTTAAGCGAATTAAGTAAAATGATTTATTTCATTTTTACTTCTTTTATCCTATCTCATCCTGTTTGAAAACTATTTAGAGAATGCATTCAAAAAATTGAAGTTACAAAGAAGAATCACAGGTTGAAGGCCAGTGCAAGTGGTAAGAGTAACTTAGTGAACCCTGATTCAGAATAAGAAATAAAAAAAGGGCTGGGGATGTACCTCCATGGTAGAATGCCTCTGGGTTCAATGCCCAATAACATGCACACACACACAATAAATAAATACATACATACATACATACATACATACATACATACATACATAAATCATATCCTCATAAAACACAAGAGCACTGTACCCCCCACCCCCAGCCACTCACAACTTGTCAGACATTTCATGCTACAGAAGTCTAATTAATCTCATTAATTAGACTTAATTCATAGAATATATATTATAGTATATATATTCATAATATATATTATATAGGATATATATTATATTTGAACCCCCAAAACTCACATAGGGTTTACATATACATATATATACACATATATATGTAATATACATATATGTAATATATACATTCATATATATGTAATATATATGTAATATATACTTTCATTTTGTATTCTTTCCAATAATCCTGCTTTAGCCTTTGACAATATCAGAAATTATTTGATAACCTAGTAAATTAGATCCCAAATTATTAGCAAAAGAAATTTGACTTCTATATTCCTTAAGGATAAACACACTATATTTTCGGTCAAATATCCTATGCAGCAAAATAGTTATAATAAAATGGAGATAAAAGTAGCTAGCTGCTAAAGCAAAGACATAAATAAATGGATTAACTACAGAAGTTTGCATTAATAAATTATGGGAATTTGAATGGTCCTAATGCTATAGAAATTTACCAAATATATGCAATATGTAACTATATGCTAATTTGTGGAAAGTTCAATTAAGACTCATTGTGAACCACACATGATGGCACACAACTGTAATCCAAATATTTTGGAGACTGTGACAGGAGAATCACAGATTTCAGGCCAGCCCTAACAACTTAGCAAGGCCCTCAGAAACTTAGGGAGACTCTGTTTCAAAATAAAATAGACCTGGGCATTTAGCTCAGAGGTAGAATGCCCTATATTCAAACACTAGGAACAAATAAAAGATAAACAAGAAAAAAATGCTGTGAATATCAGCATTTACTCTTGAAAATGTGGGGATAAATAAAAACGAACTGTTTTTTATGTATAAATCCATGTATACAAAATGTTTTTGAGGAAAGTATACTAAAGATATATAAAAACAAGTATTTTGGGGGAAAATGGTGATCTACAAGAGAAGAAAAGTCAAAATTTTAACTTTTTTTTTTTAATATGTAGTATGTTCAGTCATGATCCATATACAAAAATGATATGCTCCCTAAAAGATGTGAATGTGACCTTATTTGGGAAAGTATATTTGCAGATATATCTAAGTAAAAAAATCTTGAGATAAACTTAACCTAAATTAGGCTAAGCCATAAATTCAGGGAAAGTGAAATGTTCTTTTAGGATCCAGAGAGGCAACACATTTGAGGAAAGAAGGAATAAACCAAGGAATGAGATGGAATTCTGACAGTCATCAGAAACTAGGAGGGGAGCATGGAATAGATTCTCCCTCAGAGAACCAAAAAAGAAATCAGCCTTGCTAACTGTAGCATTCCACGCAACGGATGTCGCGTCCCACACCACACGGGGTAGGGCAAAGCAGACCAGAAGCTTTGCCCGTCGGGGCCAAGCGAGAGGGAGAGTGTCGCGGCCGGGCCCACCACCCTGGGGAGTCGGGGAAGCCCCCCAAAAAACCAGCACTGGCCGGGAGTCCAGTCAGCGGTCAGGCAGTGCCGCAGGAACTCAACTTTATTGGAACACACAATAGAATATATGGGCAGGTCAGGTAGGGAGGTGAAGCTGGGGAGGGGGAGCCAATGGGAGCAGATCTCCTCACCTATAGCTGCGGGGGAGGGAGGTAGGTCTTTCCTTGACCCACCCACTGGCTTCCCTAGGTCTGAGGGGACAGATTGCACCAAGAAAGGTCAGAGCCTGTAAGTGCCAAATGCCACATAACATGAGCAATCCCTACAGCTAACATCTTGCTTTCTCTAAAATTTTGAGAGATATTAAACTTCTGCTATGTAAGCCCACAAGCTATAATTTATTAGACAGTGACTAAACTTTCTATTATCCTCCCTGAGGAAATAATCCTCATGTTTTGGAATTAATGGTGGAAGGGATGCTAGGGAAGGACCTAGCTACTACTGAGGAATTTTTTCCCTAATTTCTACTCTGCTTTAAATTATTTTTACTTTTTATACAAGAAGAAATTATTTTACTATTGGTTGACAAAGCCAAATATTGTCAGGATGAAATGACTAGTTATTCTCCACAGGATGGTTTTTAGTTTCCAAGCAGGAAATTTCCTTTTTCCATCCCTGACAGGTACTGTCTAGACTCCCCTAAATCACTTAGGCACATATGTTTTTAAAGGCAGGATACCATGTTACATGATTCTAAGATACCATTTATGTCCATGAAAGTTGTAGTTTGAGTTGTTTTCTATTTATTTATTTTTGTAGTAATTAATGCATTGCAATCATACATCTTTGTTAGGTACAATTTGATAAAGGCATATATGCACATATTTCTCGTTTAACCCCTTCCCCAATTCCCATCCCACTCCCTCACCTTCCCTCCTTCTCAAGTTCAGGTTAGTGATTGACCTTGATATATTTGTGAAAGTACATCATGTGCATTAGGGTATTAGGGTGTCCCCCCTTCCCCTACCCATCCCTCCCAGTTAAGTCAACTTCTTTGCTCATCTAGGGCTTCTCCTTTTTCATCTGGAGACCCTCTTATTCCCCATCTTCTCCCTAGCATCCACATATCAGGGAGAACATATGCTTTTTTACTCTTTGTGATTGACTAATCTCACTTAACATAATGTTTTCTATATGCAGAAAAATGAAAATAAACCCCACTTTCTCACTCTGCACAAGAGTCAACTCAAGGTGGATCAAAGACCTGGAAGTCAGGCCAGAGCTACTTGCAGCTACTTAAAGAGGGCATAGGACCAACACTTCAACACATAGGCACAGGTAAAAACTTTCTCAACAAGACCTCAAAAGCACAAGCAACTCAAAGGAAGATCAATACATGGGATTGCATTAAACTGAAGAACTTCTGTGCAGCAAAGCAAACTATCAAGAACCTCAAGAGAGAGCCCAAAGAGTGGGAGAAAATATTTGCCAGCTACTCTTCTGATAGAAGTCTAATATCTAGGATATACAGGGAACTCAAGAAAATCACAGATAAGAAAACAAATAACCTAATTAAAAAATGGGCAAAGGATCTAAATAAACACTTCACAAAAGAAGAAATACAAATGGCCAATAAATGTATGAGGAAATGTTCTACATCATTTGTAATCTAATCAGAGAGATGCAAATCAAAACTACCTTGAGATTTCACCTAACTCTAATCAGAATGGCAATCATAAAAAAATACGAACAAAAACAAATGCTGGTGAGGGTATGGAGAAGTGGGAACCCTAATACATTGTTTGTGGGATTGCAAACTATTGCAACCACTTTGGAAAACAGTATGGAGTATCCTCAGACGAATGGGAACGAACCTACCATATGATCCAGCAATACCACTTCTGGGTATCTACCCCAAAGAACGGAAGCCAAACTATCTGATCAACACATGTGTATCTATGTTTATAGCTGCACAATTCACAATTGCCAAGCTATGGAAACAGCCAAGATGTCCATCGACAGATGAATGGATTACAAAACTATGGGATATGTACACAATGGAATATTACTCAGTCATAAAGAAGAACAAAATCATGTTATTTGCAGGGAAATGGATGCAACTGGAAAACATTTTGTTAAGTGAGATTAGTTAATCACAAAGAGTAAAAAAAGCATATGTTCTCTTACTTAAATTTGTTTTGTGTTCGTATTCTGCTATACATCCTCACTAAAGTATAAATAAAACACAGTGAGCCTAGCAGAGTAATTATACTTGGACAATTGACTATAAAACTTCTTCCATATTAATATACAATTCTTAAGCAAGATCATTTAAGCAATAAAGCCACAAACTAGATCATCTATTAGTCATACTCCTCTAGAAATCTATGTAGTATAGTGCTAATAAAATAAAAGGTAATTTAACGGCTTGAATCCCAAGTACTATTTTTTTATAAACTGGATCTAGGAAAAGTGATTTATACCCTCATGTTCAGTTATTGTCCAAAATTGTTGTGCTCATATGTGAGAATATCAATCCCAATCTCAATATCTTGTATTGGAAGAGAGGAGAGAGGGGAAGGAGCAGGGGAAAGCTCACCAAGTACTGTGTGCATGTAGTGCACCCATTATTTTAAAAATCATAAGTGATAATAAAATTTATGCCATAGGATTTTATGTGAATTAAATAAGTCTGCATATTTATATGCATTAAAATTTCTCTGTTACATAGCGCTATGGATAAATTTAGAAAATTCATGTTTTATTTTATTTTTTGTTTTGTTTTGTTTTGTTTTGCGGTACTGGGGATTGAACTCAGGAGCATTCTACCTCTGAGCTACACCCCCAGCCCTATTTTTTATTCTTTATTTTGAAACCGGGTCTCACTAAGTTGCGGAGGGCCTCACTAGGTAGCTGAGGCTGGCCACGAACCTGGATCCTCTGGTCTCAGCCTCCTGGATGCTGAGATTACAAGCGTGCGCCACCACGCCCTGTTTCATGTTACTTTTAAATGTACTTTTATTGGTGCATTGTAATTATGCATCATAGTGGTATTCAAAGTGATTTAAACATGCATGCGCTTATCATTTGGCTTATTTCTCTCTTTATCCCCCTATACATTTAGTGACATTGTTAGTGATATCTTTGTTTATGAATATTATTTGAGTTGTTTTCCGACCTAATCCTCATTTTCTCTTTCCCACTTTCAACCCCCAATTTTCTTTGACCATTCTACTAGTCTCTCTCTCTCTCTTCCAGAGATGTTTGTTTCTAACTTATGAAAAAATATTACATAAAAATCTGTGTAAAACATGTCCTATCAAAAATCATTATTGGGATATGATTAAGATTAGACAGACTACATAGGTCATAATTTTGCAGTGAAATAAACATGCAAAACACTTGCATTTTGAAAATAATTTTCTCATTCCAAAACCCTGGGTCATTATTTGGAGAATTTAATTTTTTCCAATTAATATTTCATTCCTAAACACCACATACAAACACAAATGCAATATTATAATATTTGGGATTAAAAATCACTATAACTAAGCATCCAGGATGCAAATTTTACCTTATTAATTATGTGACATTTTATTTAATAATAATGAGTTTAGACTAAAATAGTTTTAAAGTTTTTAACCATATTTTTTCCTATATTTTTAGTAGCTCATATACATTTATATAATGCAGTTATTCCATTGTGAAGTGGAAAATATAGTTCTACATGTCTAAGGGTGTTTATGAGGCTTAGTGGTAAGATGTATAAATCAAAATGCCTATAATTCTTAAAAATATGTTCATAAAAATTACCATGGAAATACAGATCAACATTATAGTGGTATATCACCTTGTAGTTGGTAAGATGGATTTTTTCAAAAATAGAAAAGATGACAAGTTTTGGCAAAGGTGTGAAAAAATTGGAACCCTTGTAAGCTGTTGATGAGAATCTAAATGCAGCTACAGAATACAGTCGGATTGCTTTAAAATTAAAAAAATATCAGAGCTACTATGATATCCAGCAACCCTCACTTTGAGGTATATATAAAAATAATTGAAATCAGGATTGTTATGAGATATTTATACTCCCATGTTCATGTAGCACTGTTCACAATAACCAAGACATTGAAGGAAATCAAGTGTCCACATATGGATGAATGGATAAAAGAAAATAAATGTGGCATATGAATACAATGGCATATTAATCAGCCTTAAAAAAAAAAAAAGAAATACTTCTGGGGACATTAGGTATTTGAAAAAAAAATTTCTTCATGAAAATATGTAAAAACCCATTTAAACATATGATATCACATCTATGAGAATATATGGACTTTTTTCTGATTTTAATGTATAGTCATTGTTTCTGTAAAACACTAGTCAACTTGAAAAAAAGTCAACATAGCAAAACCAATAAATATGTTAAATCTTCACATTAAAGTCAGTGCTGAAAAATTCATGAGTTTCTAACATCTTCTAAGAACGTGTATTGTGTCTTTTTTTTCATTGATGTAAAAAGCAGAAATAATCAGTTTAATTATGTGTGCCTGTAGTTCTTCCTCTGTTATGCATCAGAAGAATATTGTGAATTGTGACTTGTTACACCTACTAAAGAATGTGGAATTGAATTGCAGATTTTATTTTCTAATGTGAAGTAGGGAAGCTTTAAGTTGTCACAGCATTTGACAGGTATTAAAACTTCTGTTGATAGTTCTAACTCTGTTCTAAGCACATTCAGGAATATTGCCATTTCTGAGCAGACTACTTCCAGATTCTTGCTGACAAGAATATTTACTGGAATAACATACTCTTCTTTGAATAAAAAATGTAGACTCAAGGTGAATTGGCTAAAAAAAGTAATTCCTGCAACCGATGTGTAGTATACTTGCATTTAAATACCTCTTGCCACCCCCCTCAAAAAAAATCAGAAAATGCTTCTTGTCAAAAACAGTTCAAAAAACCTAATTTTTATGCTAACAATGTAAAACAAATTAGCTATCTTTTCCTATAGCTACCTAAATTTGCATTTTGCCAATTTGACATATTATCAATAGGTCATTTACCTATTTGTAGACCTAAAACTAATGTTATTTTATGCAAAAAAGCATCAGTGTTTCCTACTTGTATTTCACATATATTGCAAAAAAATAAATTTTGAGAACATTATATATACTGACATTTGGTATATAAATGGATATTAAATTAAATTGGTTTCAGTCACCATTCTCACCACTGTGATCTAACCACCTGCAATGCAATACTTAGAGGAAGAAGGGTTTATTTTCTCACAGGTCTGGAGAGATTAAAAATCACAGTCCATTTGGAGGCCAGCTTCAGCCACAGCTGCACTTCCTCAGACATCCTGGTTGTCAGCAGAAGGAGCAAGAAGAGGAAGCAAGGGAAATATTCAGTCCCCACAGCCACATCTCTAGGGACACACCTTTCCTTGACTCAGAACATGAGGTCTTAGGGACATTTTATTAATATCGTAACAACATTAATTAGAAAATGGAATTCGTACTAGAAATATTTCATTACAGTATTTGAACAAGTATCATGTTACCTTAAAAATCTTAAGAGCTAAAATTTTCAGAAGTCAGATAGAAAATCTTATGATTTATATTCAATTAATATTTTCAGGTCTTTGATAGATCTCAAGTTGACTCCTGTGCAGGTTTAGAGGTAAAGATTTAGTTCCACTTTTCTATAACTGGATAACCAGTTTTTCCAACACCATTTGTTGAAAAGCTTGTCTTTTCTCCACCATATGTGTCTGGCACTTTTATAAAAAATCAATTACCTATGAGTGATAAGTGCGTGAGTTTGTTTCTGTATATTCTCTTCTGCTCCATTGATCTATTTTTCTTTTTTCTACCATGATGTTTTTATTAATATAACTCTGTGCTATAATTTAAAGTCAGGAGTTGTGATGTCTCCTGCATGGTTCTTATTATTGAGAATTGATTTGGCTATTCTGGATCTTTGGTTTCTCCATATAAAATTTATGACTGATGTTTTTAGGTCTGTGAAGAAAGACATTTTTTTAATAGGAGTTGCATTGATTGTAGATCACTTTTGGTAGAATGGCCATTTTGATCATCTTTATTTTGTCTATTCAAGAGCAAGGGAGATATTTCCATCTTCTAAGATATTCTTCAATTTTTCTTTAGTGTTTTATAATTTTTGTTGCAGTGGGCATGGGCTTTTCCCTCCTTGATTGGGATTATTCCTATGTATTTTATTGGTTTTGAGGTTATTATGAATTGAATTATTTTCTGGATTTCTTTCTCAGAGGATTTGTGCTTGGAATATAGAAAATCTACTGATTTTTTTAGGTTAATTTTGTATCCTCATACTTTGCTGAATTTGTTAATCAGTTCTAGTAGTCTTTTCCTTCAGTTTTTGGAGTCTTCTAAATATAGCATCATGTCATCTGTAAATAGAGATAATTTTAATTCTTTTTTTCCTATTTGAATTCATTTGATATCATGATTTTAAAGGTAATTATCACAGTTTTCTCCCATTCAATATGATGTTGGCTTTGAGTTTATTGTATTATTTTAGTGATACTGAGGTACATTTATTCTATTCTGATTTTCTTCAGTGTTTTTAACATGAATGGGTATTAAAATTTTTCAAATGCTCTTTTAGCATCTATTGAGATGATCCTGTAATTTTTGTTCTTAGTTCTATTTATATGGTGAATAACATGTGTTGATTTCATATCCAGCCTTGTACTTCTGGAAGGAAACCAACCAACTGGATCATGGTGTGTACTTTTATTGATGTGTTTGTTAATGCATGTGGCCAATTTTTTGTTTAGAATTTTATCATCTATGTTTACCAATGATATTATTCTATAATTTTTTTTATTGAGGGATTATTATTTTGTTTTTGTATTAAGGTGATATTTGCCTTTTAGAAGGAGTTTGCAATAATTCCAGCTCTTTCAATTTCACAGAAAATTTGTGAAGTATTTGGCTTACTTTTTTAGTAAAAGTGTTGTAGAATTCAGCTGGGAATCCAGCTGAATGACATGGGATTTTCTTTGATGTAAGACTTTTTATTGCTGTTTCTATCTTTTTGCCAGCTATTAGTTTAAATTTTCTACTTGGTTCAATTTAGGTGGGTTTTATGTGTCTAGAAATCTGTTGATTTCTTCCATGTTTTAAAAGAGAGCATAGATTCAACACTCTAACATATCGGCACAGACAGAAACTTCCTCAACATGAATCCCACAGATCAGGAAATTAAAACAAGAATTAATAAATTTGATGAATAAAAATAAAAGTTTCTGCTCATCAAAAGAAAATGGCCAAATGAACTAAATAGACACATCACACACACACACACACACACACACACACACACACACACACATACAAATGGTTAATAAATACATGAAAAAATGTTCAACATCATTAGCAATTAAGGAGATGCTAATCAATACTACGATACTACACTGAGATTCCATCTAACCCCAATCAGAATGGCAATCATCAAGAAGTCAAAAAACAATAAATATTATCAAGGATGTGTGGAAATTGGAACTCTTCTACACTATTAGTGGGATTGCAAATTAGTGCAGCCACTTTGGAGATAAGTGTAGAGCTCCTCAAAAAACTGGGAATGAATCCACCATATGATATAGCTATAGCACTCCTGGTTATTTTTCCAAAGGGGCTGTAATCAGAGAAATATAGTAATATATGCATATAAATGTTCATAGCAGTACAATTTATAATCACCAAAGTATGGAACCAACCTCGGTGTCCATCAATAGATGAATGGATTACAAAATTATGGAATATCCACACAATGGAATTTTACCTAGCAATAAAGAAGAGCAAGATTATGTCATTTTCAGAAAAATAGAAGGACTTGGAGAACATGAAATAAGTCAGTCAGAAAGTGAAGTGTTATATGTTTTCTCTAATATGTAGAAGCTAGGGAGTAATTGAGATACCAGAGAGACTTCAGATAATGGAGGAGGCAGAGTGATGATTTAGGGGAAAGGGAGGGAGAAGAGTGAGGATCACTGAGGAATTTCAACCATTGACTTTGTGTATATATGTGAAAATGCCAATGTAAGCTTCAGTACTCTGTATGGGGAAGGGGAGATGGGGAAGAAACCAGGGGCTCATTAAGTACTGTGTGCATGTATGTCACTGACAACATGATTGACATTATGATGTGAGATTTTAGTGAACAAATAAAAGCATATTAAATATTATATTACTATTTATGACATAATTTTTGTTAAAGATATATAAAGTTAACACTTATTTAACACAAGCACTTTATTATACTTCAAATGAATTATATTTAAAACATGTAATGTTATCATATAATTATAGCTAATATATACAGTTATGTAATATATAAAATGTTTAGTTTAATATATTTAATAACAAAAATATAATAAAATACTAAAATATTCTAAAAAATATTCAAATTTAATCTTTATTTACCTGTTAAATATCAATATACAATTTCATGTTTACAGTTATTTGTATATTTGAAGCAAAAATGGCCTGATTCAATGTCTTCAAAGAGTGATGATTTGATACTTTTCCACTTATTTACTAAGTCAATATTACTGTTTTTGGCTCTAAATGAATAAAAAATTGGCTTATACTCTTACCAAAAATGAATCTTTTTTATAGCCAAGGGATGTTAATGACCTATTCTCCCATAGAAATATACAAGAGAATAAAAAATATTAAATTAAAATAAAGAATAATAATAAAAGACAGAAAAAATGTTGGAAAAGTAAACTATTGCAAAAACAACAAGTAGAAGAGTCATATATGTTGAGAAACTGCGAATGAAATAACAATCATTCTTAAATGTATCAGGCTGGGGGATAGATGCCTATGGAGCTGAAAACACCTATTTCATCCAAGGTAGCATTTATGAGGGAAAGTTCCACACTGTGTTCAAGTCAAATCAGTCCTTCATCAGAAAGACAACTTCATGAAAGCTAAAATTTTTACTTTGTTATTCACAAATTTCTAGCATCTAGGACCACATTTGTCATATGGTTAACAACAGATATTCAAAGAATGGATGAATGAACAACTTAAATAAAGAACATTTATGAATTACATAAAGAGATGAAAATATAAATTTTAGCAGGCACAACTGGTACTTGCATGGTTAAGAAAAAGGAGGAAATGGTATAGGAAGTCAATGTGACATTTTAACAAAATTTGTCACAAAGGAAAACCTACCAGGTTTTATTTTTGTTTTTGTTTTTCTTTCTTTCTTTTTTTTTTTTTTTTAAGAAATGAACTGACTCCAAGTCTGATAGAAAAGCCATAAGATGTACTTGGAATATATTCAAACAATAATGTAAAAGTCATCTAAAAAATGTCAGGAGAAAAAAGAGATTTTCTTTGATAAATTCTATAGCATTTATATATGAAATGATATAGTATTTAAAATCAACTCAAAATAATTCTTTATGTAGTAGTATTGGTTAGATGTTCAGTTCTGTGGTAACTGAAAAATAGTTATGGGCCCTTGGTGGTTCAGTATAAGACATATATGTGGTATAAGGCATAAAAAATAGAATAATGATGACTAAAAATTAAAAACAAAGGATTCCGGATGACCAGAATTCATAAAATTTATTAGCCAGACTTAAAGAAAACTTCTCCCAATTCATCAGTGAGAAGGAGGTGAGAGTTTAATATTGGAATCACAGTATAGTATAATTTAATTCCTTTATAGTTTCAGAGCATATTCTAGTTAATTCTATAATAGCTTTGTATTTTTTTTATTCTGCATATAGACATGGTCACTGTTTTCTCTAAGTATTTTTAACACCCAGTTCATAAACAAAACAAAACAAAGTGAAATAAACTGCTAGTTAATTATATACATAAAAATTTATGGATTTTGTGGCTTTTAACTTATCACTAAATAGTCAGATTTTATTGATGAGAGTAAAACCATGCAAATATTCACTTTAGGAAATGGTACCTTAGTAATTTTCATTTCTATTAATTATGCTATGTAAATACAGAGTCTGCTCCCAGTTATGAGTTATGAATCATTTGCTTGAAAAAGTGAATTAACATGTCATACTTTAGATTACTTCATTTATATTGTTCTCTGAATAACTTTTTAGTTTTATTCCAAAAGTTTTTAAATATTTGTCTAGAAAAAATTAAAAAGGCTCCTAAAGAAATAGTTTTTCAAATGTAAAATTTTCAATAGAAGTGCATTTCTACTCTAATATCAATATATGAATATATTTATATTCATGGAAATTCTCATTTATGTTTGTGCAGAAAAACAAAGCTTAACTTTATTCAATTTTCCACATTTCTCACTATTTCAATCAAAAGTAAGCTAACATGATTTTATTGTTTTTTTCAAAGTTGTACAGTTACCATAGTGAATATTTTTAAAGGCTACCTTATTTAATGTTTTTTTAAGCAGACACTTCATTTAGTAGTTAATATAATTTCTCAGAAATAAGGCAAAAACTTGACATTAATATTGGAAGCCCTCATGAAAGTCAATTTAAAATGATCTAAATAGCTCTCTGCTAATTTGCAGTAGGACATATATTTTTCCATATATACTCATTATTTCTCGAAATAACACACAAATTCAACACATAACATTTCTCTAAAAATATTCTAAAGAATTTTTCAAAGTCTTTCTTTTATCAGAATACCACATACTTGGTATTTAATATATAATTTTATTTTTCAAAAGTCTGGAGGGTGGGAATCCCAATATGAGGTTGCTCTATAGTGAGGGTCTTCTTACTGTGTCATTCCATGGTAGAAGGCAAGAGTAAAACAGAAGGGGAAAGAAACAGAGAGATGGTAAAAGGAGACAAAATTCCCCTCTTATAAAGAACTCATTGCCATAGTGTTTGATCCACTCCTGCAATAATAGCACTCCCTCCATCCTCATGACTGAGTAATTTCTCCTTTACCTTACCTCCCAGAGAAATAAGTTCCTAGCACATGTTTTTTGGTGGGACACATTCATATCATAGCACTTGTGTTATAATTAAGTTGGATAATTAACAGACAGAAAGAGAAAAATGACATGTAGGAGATACTGTCTCTTAAAAACATTTTCATCCATTCTGTTATTCATTTGATAAATATAAAAATGTTATATGTTCAACTTGTGAACATATAAGAATGGAACAATTCTGTGTTCCATTTAATGGTACTAAAAGCAATTGATGTAATTCCTTTCTCTTAATATGGGGTTAGAAAATAAGCAAGAGTTGATCCTAGGCCCTCTTCAAGTAGTTGCAAGGTCTCTGGCCTAAATTCCAGGTCCTTGATCCACCTTGAGTTGACTCTTGTACAGGGTGAGAAAGTGGGGTTTATTTCAATTTTCCTGCATATGATTAACCAGTTTTGCCAACACCATTTGTTAAATAGGCTATCTTTTTTCCATTGTATATTTTTTGGCTCCTTTGTCAAAAATCAGTTGACTATAGGCCTATTCTGCTCCATTGGTATATGTGTCTGTTTTTGTGCCAATACCATGCTGTTTTTATTACTGTGGCTTTGTAGTAGAGTTTGAAGTCAGATATTGTGATACCTCCTGAATGGTTTTTATTGCTAAGAGTTACTTTGGCTAGCCTGGGCTTTTTGTTTTTCCAGATGAATTTAAGGACTGATTTTTCTATGACTGTAAGGAGCGACATTGGTAATTTCATGGGTATTGCATTGAATTTGTAGATCAGTTTTGGGAGGATGGCCATTTTGATGATATTTATTCTGCCTATCCAAGAGCATGGTCAACAAGACCCCAAAAGCACAAGCAGCTCAAAGGAAGATCAATACATGGGATTGCATTAAACTGAAGAGCTTCTGCAGAGCAAAGGAAACTATCAAGAACCTCAACAGAGAGCGTACAGAGTGGGAGAAGATTTTCGCCAGTTACTCTTCAGATAGAGGGCTAATATCTAGGATATACAAAGAACTCAAGAAAGCAAATAACCCAATCAAAAAATGGGCAAAGGATCTAAATAGACACTTCACAAAAGAAGAAATACAAACGGCCAATAAATGTATGAGGAAATGTTCCACATCATTGGCAATCAGGTAGATGCAAATCAAGACTACCCTGAGATTTCACCTAACTCCAGTCAGAATGGCAATCATCAAGAACACAAACAACAACAAATGTTGGTGAGGGTGTGGAGAAGTGGGAATCCTAATCATTGTTGGTGGTATTGCAAACTTGTGCAACCACTGTGGAAAACAGAATGGAGGATCCTCAGAAGAATGGGAGTGAACCTACCATATGACCCAGCAATACGACTACTGGGTATCTACCCAAAAGAATGGAAACCAAACTATCAGACCGATGCATGTGTATCTATGTTTATAGTGGCTCAATTCACAATAGCCAAACTATGGAAGCAGCCTAGATGTCCATCCACAGATGAATGGATTGCAAAACTATGGGATATGTACACAATGGAATTTTACTCAGCCATAAAGAAGAATAAAATCATGTTCTTTGCAGGGAAATGGATGCAACTGGAAAACATTATGTTAAGTGAGATTAGTAAGTCACAAAGAGTAAAGAAGCATATGTTCTCCCTAATATGTGGATGCTAGAGAGAAGATGTGGCATAAGAGGGTCTCCAGATGAAAAGGAGAAACCCTTGATAAGCAAAGAAGTTAATTTAATCGAAGGGGATGGACGGAGAGGGGGGACACCCTAATGCACATGATGTACTTACACAATTATATCAAGATCATTCACTGAGTTGAACCTGAGAGGGAGGGAGGGCAAGGGAGCAGAGTGGGAATTGGGGAAGGGGTCAAATGAGAAATGTGTCCAAATATATCATTAACAATTTGTACCTAAGAAAGATGTATGCTTACAATGCACGAATTACTACAATAAAAAAAAGAAAAGAAAATAAGCAAGAGTCCAAAAAATTAGCAAATATACAAATAACTATAAATTGTAAAGAGCAAGCAGAGAAAACTTGTTGGATGTAATTATAGAGAATAGTTGGATTCAAAAGTGTCACAAAAGTCTTACTATTTTTTATGTACTAGGTGTATTTTGGATATTAAAAACATTTACTTCTGAATTTCTTCTTTAAAACTGTCACAAGGGTGGGGTGATCTGATCAGGAGTATTCCTGCCTAAAATATCAATGGTGTCGACTTTGAGGAAAACTGGCCTACCAGGACTATGCAAGTAACATTAAATAAGTTGGGGCCAGAGAAACATATCATTTTTTTCTTCCTAAAACTGTTTCTAAAAGGAAAACAAAAAGAAAGATGGGTTCACAATGACAAATGGCAACTGTCAACAGCTTTGGTCTCAGAAGTCCAAGGGAATGGTACTAATTCAGGTGAATTTGAATCCATTTGCTCAGATTATAGAAACTTCACTTCTGGCCCATGGCTTCTAGACATAACATGGCTTTTTAGTGACAACAAAATTTCACTGTCCTAATTTTTAAATGTTTCTCATAAAACCACTCATTTTCTTTTTTAGAAAGAGAAAACTTGTTATGAACTGACTGCCTTAGAATACGACAAATTGTGTGAAGGTTTCATTCAGGACAATTTAATAATGCAGCAGTTTTTGTGATTCTACAGAGAACTATTTCTGTGTTGTTTTGAAACTAAAATCTACCTGAAATTGTTTAGGGTAATATATATAGGGAGATAAAAAGGAATGTTAGCTTTACCTAGTTATGCATTTTTTTTTTTTTTTTTGCTGTGAAAATGATATCAGTGGTGAGTTTATAGTTTAAAAAAAGTATCAGTTTAAATTGGGAATATATTATACATATTTAGATATGAATGATTCACTTAGTAACTGATAATATAAGAGACTAAGTTTTTTCTTTTTACTTTTATTTATTTATTTCCTTTTTTTTTGGTAAAAGGGGTTGAACTAAGGAGTGCTCTACTACTAAGCTGCATCTCCAGCCCATTTTGAGGCAGGGTTTCACTAAGTTCCACAGCTTGGCCTCAAATTTAAGATTTTCTGCCTCAGCCTCCCACATCACTGAGATTACAGGTGTGTACCACACTGCTCAGCTATAAAGACTCGTATAAAGAAAAATAGAATCATAGCAAAAATGAAAGGGTCGATTTCTAAACAGAAAGTCACTACTATGAAATAAAACTTAAAAATATGGTATCTAGTAAGGGATTATTGAACATTTGAAGTAAAATGTAAAAACACAGAACAACTATCTTGACTGTTATTTAAATGCATATACATGACACTCTAGCTGTTCAGAAGTTATGATAAGCGGCCAGCCTCAGCTACCTAGTGAGGTACTTGGCAACTTAGTGAAACTCGGTTTCAAAATAAAGAATAAAAAAAAAATAGGGCTGGGGGCGTAGCTCGGAGGTAGAATGCCCCTGAGTTCAATCCCTAGTACCGCAAAAAAAAAAAAAAAAGAAGTTATGATAATTGTATGATATGACAGAAGCAGTTAAGCTTCTATATGCATTGAATTACTCTGTACACTCAGTATAGTATCTTTAAATTGCTTCTATAAAACTTAAAGAGTATGTAGTAATTTTTGTTTAATTTATAAATATTTTTAGGCATCCACTCAAAACCCTATATCATTAAGTTTATATTCATAGCTATGTTTTGTTATGGATGAACCCAAACTTGTTCACATGTAGAAACATCTCTCTGTGGATAGAAACGCATATTATGAGACTTATATACATACACACATATGCCTATATATACATATGTAAGTCAATCATTTGAGAAAATTTTGAGAAAAAAATTGAAAGGAATAGATAAATAATATTAGGTTACATACAGAGAGTTAATTGCTGGGTTAATATTGTAGATAGCAGTATAAAATTTCATTTTTAAATCATTGTTAAAATAGAAAAAACAAAACAAAACAAAACAAAAAACTCGCCAGGCATTATACTGTGCATCTGTAATCTCAGTACTTGAGAGGCTGGATCAGAGGTTCCAGGACAACTTTGGCAATGTAGCCAGACTTTCAGCAGTCTAAGAAGACTCTGTCTCAAAACAAAGAATAAAAAAGGATGGAGGCAGGGGTAGTTCGCAGGTAGAATGCTCTTGAATTCAGTTCCAAATTACTACCCCCGACACACAGACACAGACACACACACACACACACACACACACACACACAATAGTAATAATAAATACACACAAAAAAGAAAAAACAACAAAAAACCCACTTTAATTTCTTGCTATTTTTCTTAGCAGTTGACTTTGCACAGCTGCATGTGATTAGTGCTTTAATATGCTAATCAACCAAAATGTTTACTTGACTCAGAAATACTTAGTTCCAATTATCAATGTTAATAGAATTGTTATTGATTCCAATATTTGACAATTTCAACTATTAAATTCCAGTAAAAAATTTTCCAAACTCTGTTCAGAGTTATACTGGTATTTATCAAAGTGTTAAATTGTTTTTTCACAATGATTTCGGTGTTCAACATAAATTAGTTATTTTAGAATACTCAGTATGACTTCATGTATAAGGGTTTTTGTAAATATGCTTATTAGTGGCAAAGGTGTCTGTGTGTGTGTCTGTGTATGTGTTTTAATGATGTGCTCCTTTCCCTAGTATACCAAAATCACAGAAAGGAATAAAGTGAAAGTCATCTGATTTAATCTTTATTGTGAGGGATTTTTGTTTGTCCTGTTTTCATTCCTAGTTTTTTGTTGTTGTTGTTGTTTTTTTTTTTTTGTATTTTGTGGTACTGGGGATGGAACCCAGGGGCATTCTACCTCTGAGCTACACCTCCAGCCCTATTTTATTCTTTTACTTTGAAACAGGACCTAAGTTACTGAAGTTGGCTGTAAACCTACAATTTTCTTGTCTCAGCCTCCTAAGTACTTAGATTACAAGTGTGTGCCATCACGTCTGGCTATTTTTTTTCCCTTGTTTTTAAGCAATTCCACTACTTCATCATAAATTTTTCTTTCCTCCATCTCCTAGGATAAGAGGCTTTTGTCCTTCACAATTCTACAATTGAATTTGGTAAAGAAGATGGGGGCTTTCAACAAACTTCACTAGCCAAATAAGAGTCAGGAATATCATATAGAAAAAGAAAATTTGTAAATGATTATGCATTTAACTTTACTGAAAAACAAACACAAAAGGTAGTATCAACAGCCATTATAAAAAAAAATTTTGTTCACATCATAGGTGGTGAGGTTGCTCATATTCAATAATAACCCAGTTAGACATTTTGTAACAGAAGAGACACATCCAGCCAAATGCTCTAGTTGGCTTATACCAGCTCACACCATGTGCATTTCCTCCCATACTCATGTAAAAGTACATCACATCCCACCACTAACAAGTGGGATGTTCTTGATAAAGAAATGGAATAGCTATTTTAGGTGCAGTTTAAGAGCTAACTTGGGGTTATCCGCTGTAGTAAAGAGACATTATCTCCTAAGATATACTGTACTGTCTAAATTAAAGACATCGAGTCATAAATTGGTAGAATCTTTGCTTATGAGAAATAAATGAAGAAGTGAAATTAATCTCACCACTCCCAATAATTTAATTGAAATAACTTTTCTTGTTATACAAATATGACATTTTTTAGGTCTAGAGTACCTTATTTTCAATGAGGGTTTATTTCTATGTGAAAATATTAATATCCAATTGAATTTTAAGTTAACATTACCACCCATGCACTATAATCTGCCCCTTACATAGAGAATGGAGGCAAAGAAAGCTATAGCCATTCTGAAAAAGATAATTAGTCACAATTATCAGAAGTTTGTAGGGTTATTCTTATATAAAGAATACAGAAAAGTGTCATTTGGGCATCCTATTACTTAAAATAGCAACTCTTGGTACTTTCTAATCCAATTTTTGTGGTCAAAATGATATTACAATCATTAAGATGTAAGAGAGACATAGTGAAAAGGTATTCAGACATCACTTTACTAACTTTGGTCTATTCCACCAAGTAAGCCATGTAGAAAAATACAGATGCAAGATAATTGTGAGTCAATTTCAGGATAAGTGGTAACAAAAGGGGGGCTAAGCATAGGATGATGTCCCACATCCATCTTCAATGCTGGGAAACTTTCTCAAGTAAGTTTCCCAGAGAAGAGGAAT
This sequence comes from Graphiurus murinus, assembly GCA_004027655.1. Taxonomy (NCBI): domain Eukaryota; kingdom Metazoa; phylum Chordata; class Mammalia; order Rodentia; family Gliridae; genus Graphiurus; species Graphiurus murinus. The sequence goes on along the minus strand of PVLC010003198.1, from coordinate 74,143 downwards.
AAATTCCAAAGAGTTATTTCAAGATGGGGTAAATCATTACATAAAGTAAAAGGGAGAGGATTGGTTGGTGATGTGGTGAAGCATCAGATAAAACTTCAGTACAAAGATCCTCAGTCTCCTCTTCCTGTGAGTGTAGACGGCTGATTGTTCACATGTCAATCTCTTTGCATGAACTGTTTTCAGCCAGAAGGAATTTGGAAACACCCTTCCTGAAGTCAATCAAATCTAATGACTACTGGCTGTGTAGGTATGATGCCCTATTCTCTTTGTCTTAACTTGGGCAACTCTGAAGGACCTCTGAGCACTAGAACCGTCCATCATATTAGCTGACTTCATCAACAGTTCAATCTCTCTCTTCCTCTCTCTCTCTCTCTCTCTCTCTCTCTCTCTCTCTCTCTCTCTCTCTCTCTCTCTCTCTATTTGAACCTTTTTCTTCTCTTTGGTGTAGTTTTAAAAAACATATCCCCATAAACTGTTTGCACGCAAAGCTCTATTTCAAATTATATCCCTTAGCTAGGGGTAGTGGCACATGCAAGTAATTCCAGTAATTGAGAGGCTGAGGCAGAAGGTTCAAAATTACCCTTAGCAACTTAACAAGATCATTCAGAAACTTAGCAAGACCCTGTCAGCCTTAGCAAATGAACAAGACCCTAAGCAACTTAGTAAGACCCAGTATCATAATAAAAAATAAATAATTAAAAATGGCTAGGGATGTATCTCGGAGGTAGAAAAACCCCAGGGTCAATCCAAAGATAAAAAACAAACACTAAATAAAACGAACAAACAGAAAAACTCCAAAGTCTACTCTGAAATTGTGGGTCACAATATTATAATAAAATAACCAATAGGATCAAATTTGAATAAACACAGTAAAAATCACATTACAATTTGAATTCTAGAATAGTTCAGTGAAATTTTCTACAAAAGTATGCATGTTAAATTTAAATTGTTGTATAACAAATTACTACAAGCTCAGTGACTTAAATCAATATATATGGTTCCCTAGTCAGAATTCAGGTATAGGTTTCTGGGTCCTCTTCTTATGGTCTCATCAGGCTTAAATCAAATTGTTGGCCAGGGATGCTATCTGATCTGAGACTGGGATCATCTTTCAAATCCACTGGTTGCAGATAGAAATTAGTTCTTTGGGTCTATAAGAAGGAAGTTTCCTTGTTTTGCTGATGATCAGCCAATATTAGTTCTTGGCTTATCAGCTTTCTTATCTTTAGCATATGATCCCTTACACAAGCCCTCTGACAACTTGATAGGTTTTATTCTCAAGGTCAGCAGGTCAGAATAATCTATCTGGTGCTTAATCATATTTTTAGGGTTTACTTGATTAAGTCAGGCACACTCAAGAAAATTTCCCTTTAGTTTCATTGAGGGCACGTGATTAATAACCACTTATAGGAGGGATACAGTATTCATATTCACAGATCCATATTCATAGACGTTGCTTTTACTTAGAGAGTGTTTAATACAAGATAAATGTCTGGGTCACTCGATGTCCATTTAAGATTCTGCCTATCACATATCCGTTTAACCTCTTCCTTCTATTTGATTTTATGACTTCTAACATACTGTTCATAATACTTTAGAGGATATTAATTTTAAAAAAAGCCAGATACTGCTTGTTTTTAAAACAAGATACTGAAAATGTAATGAAAGTACTCAACCATTTTTATAGGCATAGTTGGATTTTGCTGGTATATTTTTCTGAGGATTCAGAACAGAGAGGGAATGAGGGGAAAATGAAGAATGATAGAAAGCAACAGAATATGTCAATTTATGCTCTAATGCTACCTGAATGTCTGTTATGATTAGGTGATTGTGTATAATAGAAATACAGAAAGCTGAATGTGGCAACATGAAAGTCTCAAGAAGCAATTTATAATATAGTATGATTTGTTATCCTTTCTTTTCTTACACTTAATCTTGCAAGCCATATACAGGCAGGTGAACTTAGAAAATCATCTTCTGCCTTAGGCCCTAGTATTCATTCCTCACTATAGCAGACGACTAATTTGCCAAGTGAATGAGTTTTGCATTGGCAATTTTCATGCTCCAACTGTCTTCCATGTATTTACTTCTGGATTTACTGATAGAGAGGACATTACCCTCTTTCATTTTCAGCCTAGAGTAGTCTCCATGTAAGAAGTCCGTGGTTGTCTGCTTCTTTCTGATTCTGAATTTGGGTAGTGGATATAGAAATCCTAATGATTGGTTCTCCATTGCATCAGCAACTATTAAAAAGCATTTGCTGCATGTGCATAGAGAATGATGAAGGCTAAGAAGAAAATCCATAGACATCAAATCTGCACATTGCATAATTTTGAAAAGAATTACTGATTTTAAATATCATACTTTTCTATTTTTTAATTCATCACAATAGTTAGAGAAATACATTGTAATCTTTTAATATGTTTTCAAACATTATTAGTTATGCATGCTTTGTTTTCACCGCTACTTACTACTACTGTATGCACATATTTCTTTTTTGGATTAAATTTTTAAAAATTTTGCTTTTCTTCTTCCTGTTAGTTCTTCCCAATGTTGTGCCCTGCAATGGATTTTCATTTTTTATATGATGACATGCTTTGTTGTATAGAATATAATTTCTGAAATCCTGAGTACTTTTGCTTAATGACATATTTACTGTAGAGCATCAAAGTTTGAACATTAGGTAATAAATTATTTCTTAGTATTGGATAAGTTGTATTGCTTTTAGAAGGCTATTAGCATAGCATTTGCAAGCATATCTTTGTTCTATCAGATTTACAGAGAATAACATATTAATATCTCCATTATATGAACCAGTTTATAATTTATAAAATCTCCCTAATCTCTTCATAATAGCAACAGAAGTTATAATAGTAAAAGTGGCATACCTGTAATCATGCCAACAGAGTGAATGCATTGCTATAACAAAATTTATATGTTAAAGCTATTTCATATTATTTTTGAGTGCTTACAATGTCTCATTATTTGGATTTTCACAGCTTTCTAAATCACATAATATCACTGGTTTTTCAATAACTGAAATATTAAAGAAAGAATAGTTTAAATTCTCTTCTAGGTTTAGAAAATTAACCAAGTATGGTTATGGTTACATATACTTCTATACATTGTCTCATCTGTCTACACTGTCAAAATGCTTGATAGTCTTTGATCACTTACATCTTCAATTTGTGCTAAGTGATCATTATTATTCATTAAATAATGAGATAGGACTTTTATACTTATATAAAATTTCAAATGCTAAGATAATATGTAATCTATTACTGGGAAATTTCGTATAAATTAGCTGTTCCACCGATCTCCAAACCTAATTCCTCCCAAATTTTAATTTTATTTTAATGGTGCTCCTGTTGCTGCTGAGCAGCTTGGAACAATGGAGATGTAATAGTTTCCCATTTTTTAATTGATACATAATGATTGTACAAAGCAATAGGTTTCACTGTGACACGTTTATATATGCAGATAATAAATGGATAGGAGAATAGAGGTACATGACAAAGTCAGCAAATACAAAATGAAAGTCTTCATGAAAAAGGGAAGCACTACCTCCACTGAGGTGATCAACGCTATGGGCAAAAGTGAATGTTTTCTATATATACCAATTTGTGCTTTTTTCTTTGTCTTCTTGACCTATGCACCCCTTGGAGAGAACAAGGGCTCTGGGTTGCTAATCCTTTCCTCCTTTTGTGATTCCTGCCATGTTGCAGCTGGAGTGTCCTGGAACCAAAGCTTATTGAAATGGCTCTCAGCCTCCCTGCTCACCAGTAGAGCATAGCATGAAATCTGAAGTTCTGTCTACTGGAGTCCACTCTGGACAGATGAGATTTATATACCCCAGGGCTGGGATGCTGCCAATCTTTGCCATGTGCATGGATCTTACTTGCCCTACAAGATTCCACTAACAGACGAGCGAAACCAACCACCCTGGGCAGAGGGAATATGGCAGGTTCTGCACACCACCACATATGTGACTATGACTTTCTAAGGCCCAGCCCTGCATGAAATCTCACACCTGTTCAGTTTCTCAGTCCTCTTTAGATAGTCACTGCAGCCACCTGAGTCAAAGGGAAAGTGAGCTACATCCTTCACCATATCTCTGACTCAAATCTCCCTGCGTGGAATCTTTTATGAGCTTATTTCAATGGCATTCCACCGTGGCCACCCTAGCCACTCAGCAGGTGCAGGTTGGCAATATTGGCTGGGTGGGATCTCCAGGTTTCTCAGCTTAGGTGAGAAACATAATAGCACCTCTCTACTCATGTTGAAAAACTCAGAGCACTTCTCAAGCATCAGCCCTCTTGCAACTTCTACATCAGTTAAATTCAGACTGTCTTTCTGTTCTATCCTATTTCCATTCTAACTTTGTGCACTATTTTTTCCCCTCTCTCTCTCCATGTTATCCTTCCTCTTCTGCCATACCCCAATGCTGCCACTAGAGCAGGCTTGAAATAAACATTCTTTCTCATCATCTGTTCTAAACACCAGAATTTCTGAATCTAAATTTCCAAGTGGCCAACACTGAACTTCATTGAATTCCCCAAATCACCCCTCTGAGTTCTCCAGCCTGCAAGATCCCACAGAACCATGGAGAAATTGGACAGAGCGGATTACTATTAAGGGGACCATCTTGGCTTCCCTGTAATACTTTCAATAAAGATGTTATTTGTGCTTCACTTTGTCCCTGAGTCCACCTCCTCAAAATGTATTCAGAACATTTATTCATTTATCCAATTCACCCCCATATCTTCTACTATCTGCTATAGGCATGCTCATTAATATATTTGAAGTTTTAGATATATATATATATATATATATATGTAAAATAAAAGTAATATATAAAAGGAAATATTTCCTTTTCCTAAATTAACACTGTGCCTCCTCCCAGAAACCCCACTGTCCCCATTGTTCTATCATCCTATGAACAGCTATTTATCTTTGTAAATGTGTCAAATGTATTTGTAAATAATCCATATTTATTGTTGCTTTTGCGGAGACTTTCTTTAAGTTATAAATCTGTTTTCTAGAGATGATCCATAGTATATCAGTAAAGAGATACAGCAATTAGAAAAAACACAATTTTAGGTAATCATAGACAAATTCATATTTAAATGTTATTTTTCATATGTCTGTACATATGTAGATATTATGCATATGGTTTATTGATCATAAAAAAGCTATAAGAAATCGTCATGTATATAAAATTGCCTTAATATTTATCAGTGAAAATGTTCCTCATTTGTGTTGTGTTCATTTCAGAAAACAACTTAAATACATGAATGGTTTCAGTAACTACCTCCAGGGAAATATTCCATAATTTATAATTCTGTTTTAAATCCCCAAGTTAAATGATTAGGAATATGTATAGAAGTTACTATCATTTTATACATATTCAACTTAAACTGACATTTTAGCATCTCAGATTATTTCACATCAATTTCCTCTTTGCCAATAGCATATTGATTCTATCTTGATTATGTAATCTCTTTTATGTATGCTTAATAGGACTAAGGCTTATAATTACTTCCTTTATGTGCCATTTACTTAGCCACTAAGTAAATAAAGAATAAGCAACTAACATTCTGTTTTATTGAATGTATTCAATTCTAAAAATACAATTACATCCTCCCCCCTTAGGATTATGTCCTTACTTTCTCTATACAAAATTTCTGTGTAACTAGGTTGCCGACAGTCTCACTACCTTGCTGAGGCTGTCTTTGAGTCTGTCATCCTCCTGTCTTAGGGATTATAGGCATGAGCCACTATGTCCAACTTGATATACCTTTTATTTAAATAGCAACATCATGAATTATTTTTGATTTGTTGATATTAAACAAAATCTATGATACAGAGTGGAAGAACAAAATGGTTTGCTTAATAATATGAAACATAGGCATAGATTTGTCTAAAGACTATATTGTATTTCTGTAAATTTTATTACTTAGAAGTTACATTAGTTTATCTGTAATTCATTGAACTTTCTCTGATTTTGTTTTACATGTCTGCATGTATTTTATTATTTTCCCTGATTTTAATATCGCTATTCCATCTCTCTTTTTGTCAGGTTTCATTGAATATATTTTTCCTTCCTTTTACTTTTAATCTACTTGTGCCTTTAAATGTAAAGTATTTCTCTAAAAAAAACAAAAAATATACTTGAATAATGTTTTCATTTTTTTTTTTTGCTTCTTTCAGCCTCAGAATACTGATTGAAACATTCAATCTATTTATATTTAATGTAATCTTTATGGAAGACATAACTGTCATTTAGTTGTTTTATGTATGTTATATGGTTTTATCTAGGTTTTTGTTGTTTTTTTATTATTTCATTGTTGTCTTCTTTTGCAGAAAATAGATATTTTAAAATATGTAATTTTATCTTCTTTTTTTCTCACAATATTTTGTGTGGTATTTACTAGTGCTTTTTCTGATTATTGCAACAATTTAATTTCTTTCAATTTATGTTAAAGCCAACCAATTTATCCTCAGAGTTATAAAAAATTGTAATATATGTCTATACCTTCTTCTCTGTACTGTTAACTGCCATGCATATTACATATTTATGCATTATATAACCTTAAATCAGGTTTTGAATTTTCAACTTTATCAGCTTTTTGTCAATATGGGTAGGAGAGAAATGAGTTATGAACAAAAAATACAGTTATGTAGTCTTTAATAACTACTTGTATGGTTACATCTATAATATTCTTTATTTCTTTATATATATTTCAATTATTCTTCATTATTCTTTCATCTTAGCCTGAAAATTTTTGCTTTTAAATTTTTAAAATTATATTTGTTATAGGACATATATTTTTGTTTATAAGAAAACACATGCTGCCTACTTCATGTTTTAGGGTTGTTTTCTGGAAATAGAATCTTTGGAAGTCATTTTTCAACATGTGTATGTGTGTGTTTGTGTGTGTACACACATGAGTATTATGGCACATTTATTTTTCTACCAGGCTATTTTCAACTATCCCTTAATTATCACTTCCTCATTTTGCAGTGCTTCAAGGTCATTTGGATATAAAATATTTGGACCTTCTAAATTCTTTCTTGTCCATTTATACAGTTCGGTCTGTACAAGTATAGTCTTCCAGATCTCTTATAATCTTTTGTAGCTTTTAATGTGCTCTTTTTGCATCGTGCTGCTATAAACATGGACATGCACATATCGCTAAAATATTCTGACTTCCATTCCTTTGAAAAGATAATAGTTCCATTCCCATACAGTGATTCCATTCCCAATCTTCTGAGAAACCTCAACATTCATCTTATCTCCATAGCACATGTACTAGTTTGCAGGTCCACCAACAGTGTATAATAGTTCCTCTTTCCTCACATCCTCATTTATAGTTGCTTGTGTCCTTGATAATTGCCATTCTAACTGAAGTTAGATGGAATCTCAGTATAGTTTTGTTTGCATTTCCCTGATTGCTAATGATGTTGAACATTTTTTCATATATTTATTGGCCATTTGCCTTTCTTCTACTATGAAGTATTTATTAAAGTTGGGTGCGGTGGCGCATGCCTGTAATTCCAGTACTTGGGAGGCTGAGACAGGAGGATAGCAGGTTCAAAGTCAGCCTCAGCTTAAACTCGCAGCAACTTAGCAAGACCCTGTTTACAAATAAAAACTAAAAAATAGGTATGAGGGTGTAGTCCAGAGGTAGAAGGCCCCTGGGTTCCACCCCCAGTACCACACACACAAAAATAAGTGTTTATTAAGTTCAATTACCCATTTTACCTTTTTTTAGTATTAAGCTTTTAAATCTCTTTGCATATTCTCTATATTAAACTATCAGAAGAATGGCTGGCAAAGATCTTCTCCTATTCTGTATGCTCTCTCTTTAGACTCATGATGTTTCTTTTGCTGCACAGAAGCTGTTTAATATAATGTGATTCCACTTATTAATTCTCACTTTAGTTTCCTGAGCTATCCATGTCTTATTGAAGAAGTTTTTACAAATATCTGTAAGTTGGAGTGTTGGTTCTATGCTCTCTTCTGGCAATTGCAAAGTTTCTGGTCTAATTTTTAGGCTGTTTTTTTACCCAGCATATGCTTTTGGTATTTTTGTCAAAAGTCAACTGACTATGAATACAAGGGCTTATTTCTGAATCTTCTGTTCTACTGGTCTATGAGTCAATTTTGTGCTAACCTCATGCTGTTTTTATGACTATATCTCTATAGTATAATTTTAAATCAAGTATTGTGATGCCCTCAGCATATTTCTTATTGCTGAAAATTGCTTTGGTCATAGTAGTCAAATTGTGGAATCAACCTACGTGTCCCTCATCAGATGAACGGATCACGTAACTGTGGTATATACACACACAATAGAATTTTACTCAACCATAAAAAAGAACAAAATTATACCATTTTCAGGAAAGTGGATGGAACTTCAGAAATTTATACTAAGCAAAATTAGCCAGTCTCAGAAAGCAAATAGTTTAATTTTCACAAACAAAGGTTACCTCTAATAATGGAGCAGAAACTCAAATGGAGCAATGGAGGGGATACAGGCGAGGAATAAGGGAGGTAGAGCTGCAATGAAATAACCGTTTAAATTATACTATATAAGGGTATTAAATTATCAATACCAATCTTAATTAAATGTATGGGGGAGGGCAGTAGGGGATTTGATCTGGAAACACAACAGTCTTGTGTGCATATATATTCTTATCACTTTGTAGCTCATATGATGTAGAACTACAATGCACTAATAAAACTAGTTTTCTAGTAATTAAAGTGCCTTATAAATACCCCATTGTTATGGTAGTGTATCTTAGATTCTCCTGAAACTGGTTCTGAAAAGGGCAGTTTGGGGTGGGAGATGGATATCAATGAAAGGTGATGAAGCAAAATTGAGCAGTGGAAAATGTTAAAATTATGCAGGCCCAGCATTACATAAGCTAAATAACACCACTGGGGAATTCTGGAGCAAGCATTGCTTGGAAAAGTCTTGGCCTTTTCATTCTAAGCCTTGACCTTTAGATACTAATTTTAATGATTGATTTGTGGCCATACCTGTCAGTAATCATACTTTCTGGTGAAAAAAATAATAGCTTTCTAGGAACTAGAAGTGTCAACACCATTTAATATCAGCATAAAAATTAATTAAAATATTTAATGAATGAGATATTTTCTGGAGTGTAATCTCATGCAATTGGTCATCTTGTTGACACATGACCAGATATTCTGGTGCATCTAAGTGGTTTCAATGACAAACTGAAAAATGGTTACCTAAGAACACATTAATGAATTAAATAAAAATCTCCTTATCAAATGTAAATATTTAGTTAATCTAATAGAGAAAATATCTATTTTAGTCTTTTTTGATTCAAAAATATTTACATATTCAGGAATAAAATGAGCTTTTAAAATATACAAAAGAATACAGTCTCATATACTGAGGGTTCAGGATAGACACCAGATACCATGTCACAGAACCTCAAACTGCATATAGTAAAGGTAATAGATACATTTGATAGCATAAATTATAGCATTTAATAGCATAATTGTTCTGTTTTGTTGATATAACTTTAGGGACATGATATTAGATATTTTCATATCTATTAAATTTTGAGTTATATTTTATGAAAGAGAAAGCACTGTAAGATTTACTTTTGGTAAAGGTAAATGGACATAGCTATGAACTTCTCAGATGTCTTGAAGAAAGCACTGTAAGATTTACTTTTGGTAAAGGTAAATGGACATAGCTATGAACTTCTCAGATGTCTTGAGGACCTAGGCACTTATTCTTGCAGTATTGGTTCCTAAAGATAGAAAGTTACATCTTACTTAGAAAAATATCTTGTTAAAGAAAGCAGCCTCACTCAAGCATGCTATCTTGGGCAAAGCACAGTCCACTGATTGGCTGATAGAAAATTATAAAGGTTTCATTTTCTGGATTCAGTTGGGAAAATACTAAAAGACTTCCAGCTGCTAGGTGCCCTGGGAAGTTGGCTGAGGCAAATTTCTAAATACATCATAGTTCAACTGGTCTCTGTTCCATTCTGTTTCCTTCAAACCTTCATACATACTGTGGCTAAGAATTCCCTCTCCCAAACACCTATGTGCAAATCTTTTTCTCTGAGTTTGTTTTCATGAAACCTGGCCTGGGATAGAGTATTTGGTAGAATTAACATAACAAAATGGAAGCAAATTTGTTAACTAGCATAGCATAGTTTCTATAAAACCTATTTTAATGTGAAGGCACATAAACCCTAGAAAGTATGGCTTGTATTCTTATTTCAATTACTTTTAGTGAAGTGATTGAGGGGCTCACTCTGAAGAACAACAAACAGGTGTGAATACCGGTTACAGCTCATACTTTAACTGTACTTGCATACTTGCACCTTCATAAGAATTTCATGAAGTCAAAATGTAAATAAAACTATCAACATAAAAATTCCAACACAAAATAATAATATCAGTGTGATCTTCAACTACTACTGTTAAAACATTCTAATATTAATTCAACAATATGCATAATAGAAAATTATATTAGTGGTCATAGTTATATAAGCCCACCAATTTTTTTAAAAATAATATACAACAAGGTATTTCCCTAAGGGAGTTAATATGCTTTATTCTAAGTTAAAGTTTCCAGTTTTTTAAAATTTGTTATTTCAATACTGTTTAATTTAAAAATATTTATTTGTACTGTTGAGAAAAGAAGACATCCATTAAAAATATATATGGGGACAGGAATGGTGGCCTATACATGTAATCTCAGTACTTAGGAAACTGAGACAGGATAATCATAGGTTTGAGGACAGTCACAGCAACCTAGACCCTCAGCAACTTAGTGAAACCCTATTTCAAAGTAATAAAAGAGGGCTAGGGGTGTAGTTCAGAGGTAGACTACCCCTGTATTCAGTCTCTCATAACACACACACACACACACACACACACACACACACACACACACACACTAGTATATATGATAGGAATATAAAAGTTTTGCTCTTTCCTCGCCATATACATAATTAAAGGTTTCACTTAGATAAAAGTCTATTACAGTAATATTAGTTTTCATTGCAAAGTGGAATGCCTAAAATAATATACTTGGCAGGTTTGCCTGAATAATTTTATTTTATTTTTTTAGTTTGGATTACAGAATTAAGGCATGGTTGCTTTGGTGGAGTGTTGTTTTCACTCTAATAAAAATAATAAAAATTGGAGATAATATCCACAGTAGCAAAGAATTTACCTTGAAACAAAAATAAAGCAAAAAAATCATAAGAAATGCAGCAATGGCAAGGGCAATTGTTTAATAAAATAAGTTTTTTGGTTCTAATCCTTAAGTATTTTCATATCTTTCTAATGACTTTCAAGGAACTGTAAAAAAGCAAAAACTAAGTATGACTTCAAGTAAGTCTTTGCCTAGCTCAAGAAATACATACCTGTTATATTTATTATACCAAATTAAAATACAATAAAGAAAACAACAGTACCTTTTGCCTCATCCATCATCACTAATTCTGGGAAAATAAAATTAGCCATTTCATATGTCATTTTCCCTTTGTTCACTCCTTGAAAATTTGAAGTAGAATTTATGGTATTTTATCACAGAGTTTTTGAAAGAACTTTCATTGTGCTTGTCTGGGTTGATGGAGGAGGAACTATCATCAACTACACTGGCTCATTAGTATAGAATAACAGTAGCCAGGAAATATTTCTCAACCCTTCAGAAGCCTCTTTTAGAACACTGTAATATAGCAAGATATTTTATAACTTTACATAATTTTTGTTGTTGATGACAATAATTTGTTTTCTTCTAAAAAGTAACATTAATTCTAAAGTTTTATTTTTTCCGCTTCAATGGATGCACATATGAAAATATTCACTGAAAGAGAAATAGCTAAATTCTTTATTTCTACTTCTTTGAAAGTATTTACTTTTTGCTTTGAAAGAAATTAGAAGGGATAAAGAACAGTTTTTAAGAAGACCAAGTGTTATATTATTTATCATGTATTTTTAATTTTAAATATTTTATCAGTATGAAAATTGAGTATAACTAACAGTGATGCTTCCTCATCTTGTTGGCATAATTTATAATTTTCTAAATAATAGCCCGATTTGGAATTCTAATATAATATATCACATCATTAACATATAAGTCAAGATTTAAGAATCTTGGTATCTATTGCTTCTCATTTTATTCAAATTAAGTTTAATGTTACTCACGCAATATATTTAACTTTCTAGATTTAAAGGTAATAAAAAGTATTTAAATGATCATGTTCATTTAATTATATAATTACAATAATTCAGAGCTACAAAGTGATTGAAATATGTATGTTACTTTTGGTGAAGAGGACACTAAGTATATTAGTTTTATACATAACATGAATTTGAATAAAAAGTCATTGAAGTTTAAAAAGAATAACTACAGGAAAGTTGATCTTATGTAAAATATACTAGATCTGTCATGATCATTTTATCTAGAAGAATGTAAAATTCAGCAGAACAGTATTTATTAAATCAATATACTTTTAATTTTATATTTTGCATCATTTGTACTGATTTTGATTTTTTGACTTTGTGCTACTAGTATAATTTTTCTGCTACATTCATGATTTTGCATACGTAAGTTATATATTAAGAAAATATGATTTAAGACTATATAAATGAGCACTTTTTATTTACAATTTAATGTATACATACATTGCTCAATTTACTACTGATTTCTAAATGAACAGTATTGTTAATTTATGTGGACATCATGGAAGAAATTTATGGCAGAGCAAACCACTCACCTCATTTCCAAAAAGCAAAGGGAGCAAACAAGGAGGAAAGCTAGATCTCACCATCTCCTTCAAGGACACACCTCTAATGACCTAAAGACCTCGTAAGAAGTATCATTTCTAAAGAGGCTCCACTACTATCCAATAATTCGATCCTATGGACCAGGCCTTTAACACATGGCTTTTTGGGGACTTCAAGCCCCAAATTATTATGATTTATTCAATATACCTAGCTTCTAAGAGTTGAGCAGGTTAATACCCTTTTTGCTAGAAGTAATCAATGCACATAAATTAACAATACTGTTCAGTTAAAATTCAGTAATAAATTGAGTAATGTATGAACACATTAAATGGTAAGTACATTTATTTTCTTGCAATTATAACTTAAACTTATATTGAGTTATAGCGGACTCTTGCTATGTTGTTTTTCTACAGGAAACTAGGTCCCCAGATAAGAGAGACAGTGGCCAGAGTTGGATAGCAGGTTATTCACTGGTGAAGGCTCAGGAAGCAAGTTTAGGGTCTGAGCCCCAAACTCAGAACTTGCAACTTTTTAGAAGGGGTAAGTATGAGACTTGTTTTACCTAGAATAAGCAAGATGCAGAAGCAGAAGAGCAAATGGTCAGCATATTGTTATTTTTTATCTCTTCTATCAGTTCTGTGCCTTATTTCTAAGCTATCTGGGGAGGTTCTGCTTGTTACTGTGAAGGAGTCTATGAGGTAACTTCATTTCTCTGTCTTGTTCTTAGGCTTCTAGCCAAGAGTAGCTTCGAGGACCTAGCTTTACTCTTGCCTCATGTGACAGGTATTGAGACCCTGGGCTGAAGCAGTTTTCTTGAAACACTCTTCTGAGTAGCTAGGAGGAGAGGTATGTACCACTACACCTGGCAGAATTACAGGTGTATTGTCATATATACATTAAGAAAGATGTTAAAATAAATTTCAGTTATAACTAACGAATGACTACTCTGATTCAAAGAATTGTTAAAGGCCTGATACAGTGTTAGATATTAGATGAAGACAATATATCTACAACTTCAATTAATATTGAAAAAGAAAGCCAAAACTATGCCATATTTTTTCCTGAGAAAATTATTATTAAATAAAATAACAAGTGTTTAACAAAGTTCTTAGTAAAGCAGGATCCCTACTTACCGGTCTTCTGGGCTATGTTAACAATCTGGTTTTGTTTCAAAATACTTATCTGTCCCTTCAGTTGCTGAAATGTAACATTACAGGGGAAGAGGGGCAATATTCTGGGCTGCTGGTGGAGTTGGAGAGAGTACGTGTAACGGAAAGTGCTAAAGCTCACAGGAGATGTGGTTTTTTTTTTTCTTTTTTTTGCGGTACTGGGGATTGAACTCAGGCGCATTCTAACTGTGAGCTATACCCCCAGCCCTATTTTTTATTCTTTATTTTGAAACAGGGTCTCTCTAAGTTGCAGAGTGCCTCACTAGGTAGCTGAGGCTGGCCTTGAACCTGGATTCTCTGGTGTCAGCTTCCCAAATGCTGGGATTACAAGCGTGCACCACCACACCCAGCTGAGATGTGCTTCTTGCCATGCCAAATGGTGGCAAGCACAGGAGATCCAGCACTGCTTCTTTATTCCCTGCCTTCCTTGGCTAACCTAGCAATTTCTTAGATGTTCTTTATGTCATACAAAATCATGAACCTATTTCTTCACCTCCTTATTCAAGGTGTTATGCTATTAGAGGAGAAGGTGGGCTAAAATGGGGCAAAATCTGAAGCACTCTAGGGAAGAGGTTAAACAGGCCCTTTTAAATAAAACCAGGTGTGGTTAAAAGACTGCAGGGATATTAGAAGGCTAAATCACCTACAGGACCTCACTTAGACTGCTTCCAGTGTGAAGAGACAGAGACGATGCAGACTCACTAAGGTATACCCAGAGTGACATGAAAACACATGACAAGAAAAAAAAAAAAATGAAATACACATGCAATAGGGAGAAAGGTTTCCAGGCTGAATAAAACTTGTCAGGTGGAAGTCTACACTATTTTCCACTCCCAGAAATGGACCATTTCACATCCTCTTTCTGAATTGTAACCTCCAGGTCTCATGTCATTTCTCACCCCAGGGATACTCTCTTTCTACCCCCACCCCCATGCTTTCATTGAAATGTAACTTCCTTTTTACAAACTTTTTCTATTATTGTGCCCCACTTCCTAAATAAATCTATTATATCCCCCTTCCCATTCTTTCATTCTGCATGAATTTTTCCTTTTGCAGAGGGTCAAGGACTGAAGTACTGCTCTATAATATTTATACTTAGAAAAGGTCAACACAGGATAACAAAGGAACACATACAAAGTTTAATAAGAGCTTTCTTTTCATCTCCTACTCTAATGCTTTGTATGGCTTAGCCATCATCTCTAATAATCCCAAAAAGAAGAGATGGCAGCCGGGTGTGATGGTGCATGCTTGTTATCCTTGTACTTGGGGGGCTGAGACAGGAGGATCCCAGGTTCGTTCGAGGATAGCCTCAACAAGTAGTGAGACTTTGAGAAACCTAGGGAGACCGTGTTTCCAAATATGAAATAAAATAGGGCTGGGAGTGTAACTCAAAGGTAGAATGACTCTGGGTTCAATCCCCAGTACCACAAAGAAAAAATAAGAAAGAGATGGTGTCAATATTTTACACCTCTATCTATAAAAATCCTCTAAGAACAAATGTCCTTGAGTTCTCTTCACTTGATCCGATGTGAAAATAAGTAAGATAAAAAAGTTAACAAAATATAGAACCTCCTTTTTTTTTTTTTTTTTTTTTGTCTGTGTGTATGTGTGGTAGCAAAGGTGGATCCCAGGGGCATTTTACCTCCAAGCTATACCTCCAGCCCTATTTTTTATTCTTTATTTTGAAACAGGGTCTCACTAAGTTGTGGAGGGCCTAAGTAAGTAGATGAGGCTGGCCTCCAACCCAGATCCTCCAGTCTCAGCCTCCTGAGTACTGGGATTATAAGCATGTTCCACCACATCTGTCTTGAGATATTTCTTTATATGGGCTGGTTTTGGTAGTAATGTGAGAGTCAAACAATTTCACCTTGCTTACTTTATGATAAGCTCAGGATATGTGCTTTGCAAGTCCTTGACACCTTCTTTAGGAAATGGAGATGCTAGTTGTCTGCTCTCCCTAATCTTGTGGCTTTATCTGAAATGCAAAGAAAAAAACTCACATACCTTCTTGCTTAATTCCTGTAATTGATTCCTCACAGAACTAAGAATTAATTCTACAACTATTTAAAGGATTAAACATTGCTTCCGAGGTTATGCTACATAGCATTTCTATTCCATTGTTGTTTATTTTATCTTATTGTATTCCTTGTTTGGCTTTGTTTTCTCTTTAGATAAAATATCAATATGTCTGATTGGTTCATTCATTTGCTCTCCCAATTAACAAAGGATATGCTAGTGAATTCTTTGCCTACTTGGTCACAAATCAAATATTATATTTATGCTAAAGTGTTTGTGTAAGAATATGAATAAACCATCCTCAATTTCTCTCAAGTAGAACAAATTTCCAGAAGCCAAGACTGCTTAATATGATTTACTTTATTGCAGTTGACCTTTTTCCCCATCAACTGGCACAGAGACTACCCAGACACAGTGATCAATTAATGTCTGGCAAATAAATGAATGAATAAGTGATTCAATTATGTTTTATTAAAAAATTAACATGATCAGTTTATTACCCATTATATATTGAAACAGGTCAGCTTAATAATCTTGATAACAATTCTTTGGCTAGACAATATTTAGGAGAACAAGTATGATTTTTGGAAGAAAGTCTTTGGCTCAGTTTCTTCCAGGGCATAAAATCAGATGTGCCTCCTGGGGTTCTATGTACCCTAAGTTACAGGAATGTCTTTAACACAACATGTTAAAACAAACACTGAGAATAAATTAGAGAATAAGTAAGCTGTGTAGAGATCATTTTTAAAATTTTCGTTCTTCCTTTGTATTACTTGAAATATGCAGATGTTGTTGCTTTGTAACAATGAGGAGGTGGAAGTACTATCAAATACAATGTTTTCCACTCTAAATATTAAAAGTGATTATTTTAAACTGGGAGTGGTGGTACACACCTGTAATCCCAGTACTTGTGAGATTGAGACAGAAAAATTGCAGGTTTAAGAACAACCTCAGCAACCTAGGGAGACCCTAGGCTTTCAAAACAAAAAATAACAACAAAAAAATAAGTTTAATAAAAGGCTGAGTTTAGGGTTAAATGTGCTGTGCCCTCCCACACACAAGATAGTGATAATTTTAAACAAAACACAGGATTGTTGTAATTGGAATTCTAGTAATTTATTGTTATATGCAACAGAGTTGTCATTTGGGGTTCTTAAAATTCACCTAACTTTCAACTGACAATAAAGATATTCAAATATATTAAGAATATATGTCAAAGTCATCAACTATTTCTGGGCTACATCCAACATTGTGATACATGATTTAATTCAATATTAAAATTTCTCATGGGATGGAATGTTATAAAAGTCTGGAGTAAGAGTTAACAATAATTTTACTTTTATGTGATTATTTTTCCATTTAAAAATCAACTGAACCAAGATATGAATATGTTTTAAGCAAAATTTATCTGATTATCTTACCTTAAAGTACCAACATGATTGTTGTGACAGGAATAATGTGATTGTGCCAGTACAGACTCACTTCCTTCAAAATTATTTATAGATTTTACATAAATTTAAATATATTCTTGTGGATCAGTAAAGATATAAATATGAAGCATTTTAATGTTATGGTACTTGCAATTTTGCTTGTTTTGAGATATGCCCATTTCACTGTTCAGGTTTCTTAGGAAACAACCATGTTAGAAAGCTGAACTCCTATCATCTGAGTTCTACTTTTATTGCCATATATTTACTTTATATTTTCTAATACAGTTGGCAATTACTAGTCTGCTCCAAAAATTAATATCAGAAATGGTTTAGGTAGCTTTGTGGTATTTGTATGCTCTGGTTATTCACAGGAGTCTTATAGTTTCTATGCATTTAGTCTCTTTTCATATGGAATTACTGCCTATTGATTTGCTTCAAAGATGGGTTTATTATTCAGGAGTATAGTTTATTATGTTGCTGATGCATCATATTTAAACAGCTATGAAAATTAACTGCAGTGCATGCTCAGCAGCTAATTTTCAAACTCAGAGCTTTTGGGGATATGCTGGTCACCCATATATTTAAAAGGCGAGAAGATTTAGCCAGTTTATTGCTGACCTTTAATGCTATTTTGTGAATGCTTTTATGATGCCATTAAACTAGTTTGTAAATAGTGGATTTAATGCTGAAATTCTTTTGCCTGGACCTTCAGGGCCGAGAAAATTCATTACTGAGAGAAGAGTAGAGACTAAAAAAAATGTCACACGTGCACAGTCACTTTTCAGACACCACAGAATTAGGGGATGTGTTGTTAACTACAAGTACACACACACATACACACACACACATACACGTACACACACACACACATACACATATATATATACATGCATATATACATACATACATACATACGTACATATATATAGATATGTGAAACAAAAATATTGGCTCATTAATGCAGAATATATACATCTCTAAAATCTCTTCATTTTTTCTGTGTTTTTCACTCCTGTTTACATCTTTACTACACCCATTTTACAAGGAGATTAACAAATTAATTACCCAAAGAGGTAAACCAAAAACTGGCATAATACAGAGACCAACAGTGTTTCCAATGTTTCCTGATTTGCTGATTTTTATGACCCATGGGACAAGTTAATTATTTCTACAGTGTGGTACAATTTGCTTTGTCAGTTGCTTCTACACAAAAATAGGAGCTGACAATAAGTTACACAATGGTCTATAAAATATGGCAGCAACATTAATTGCTTGAGTAATCCTGGTATATAAATCATTATCTCATTGCCCTGCGTCTTCAGATATGTTAAATTGAAATCTTGATATTGAAAAATTGATTATTAAGCCAGGCATTGTGGCACATGACTGTAGTCCTGGTACTGGGGAGGCCAAAACAGGAGTATCTCAAGTTAGAAGGAAGTACATGGTAACTTAGAAAAATCTTGTTTCAAAATAAAAAATAAAAAGGACTGAATGTGTAGATCAGTGGTAGAATTCTCCTGGATTCAATCCCCCATATCCCCCCAAAAAACTACATATCGTTTTTCTGATTCCTGATCTGGCCACTAACAATCAGTTAATAAATAATTGGGGGAGGAATGGTAATTATCATGGTGAAAAATAGATGTGAGCATATTACATTCATTGTGTGTGTGTGTGTGTGTGTGTGTGTGTGTGTGTGTGTGTGTGTGTGTGGTACTGGGGATGGAACCTCAGCTACACCTCCATCCCTATTTTATTCTTTATTTTTAAGCAGGGTCTCACTAAGTTGCAGATGGCTTCACCAAGCTGGAGCATATTACATTCGTAACACTGTCTGTCTGACTTTCTCTAGGCTCATGAGTTCTCATCAAATGGAAGTTTAAAACAAATGTTATAAATCAAGTCAAATGGTTTATTTTCCTGTTCTTTTAGAGGACTCTTCAGAAATATTGATTCACATATTTATATTCATTAATGTCTAGTTGTTAAAATACATTTAAATGAATAGATATCTTGAAATATCTTTAATATACTGAATGTGTTGTAAAGTTAGCATTATATTCACTCTGAATATTATATGCTATCAGTATTGAATGCTCATAAAGTATACATTTCAAGAGTGGCAATCACATACAAAATATATTTTGTTTTGCACATACAACAAGCTATTTGTGACAATGGTGTAACATAACATGCACCTAATAGTGTTTTTTTTCTTTTTTTTCTTTTTTGGTTGTTGTTGTTAGATGTTTTAAAAAAGAAGTGTGATTTACTTAAATGCATTTCCACACTGGATGTGTACCAAAATTAGTAGTAGATAAAGATTTTTGTTGCTTCTTACTGGATTTCATAAGCAAATCTACATGCTACCTGTGTCTAAAGGATTCTAAGTAAAAAAACTGGATCAACCATCTCTATATTTTAAAGTTACACATGAATTTGATAGGCTAACAAGGTTTAGAACCACTGCAATAGATGTTCTTGACCTTCAAGTAATTAAAATAATTTGAGAATTGCATAATATTTAACCAGAAATATATACTATGTTTTTTACCAAACTGAATTTTATACAAAAACATAACAAAACATTTTTATTCACAACAGAATTTCATGTAAATGACTCAAACAGTAAATTTAGTAACATATAACCTGACATGAACTATGACCTAAATAGCAATAAAACAGTCAAAACAGTCTTGAGCAGTAAATTGGCATTTTTACCTTTTGCATACCTAATATAGGCGAAGACACGGAGAGGAAGATAATATACTTGGTCATTGTTGCATAGATAATGCTTATTTTTTTGTAAGTAACTTCAATCTCTTCTGTTAAGTTGTTGACACTTGCTGGGTATGGTGTTGCACACCTGTAATCTCAGTACTTGAGAGGCTGAGGCAGGAGGATCACAGGTTCGAGATCGGTCTCCACATCTTAGTAAGATTCTCAGCAACATACAAAGACCCTGTTTCAAAACAAACAAACTAACTAACTAACTAACTAACTAAATATTTGAGAATGTAGCTCAGAGATAGAGTAGCCCTGGGTTTAATCCTCAGTAATACACACACACACACACACACACACACACACACGCACACACACACACATGCAGATACTTGTTATAGCTTGGATAATGACAAAATTAATTTGCTATTTATAATAAAAACAGGAATAACAACAAATAATAAGATCTGGTAATTTATCATTTAAAAATATTATTCAAATAACACCTTGCATTGACTATGACATGATGAAACCCAAAGTCAAGGAGCTAGGAAGTACACTCAGCCTTCAAGAAAGATAAAATAAAATAAAGATATGGTAAATAAAATAATGTGTTAAATACATCAATCTAAAGGCATTTTTACTCTCAGACAGATTAATAAATTTTAAGAAATGTTATAGAAGCATTTTTCTGTTTATGATTACAATATACCAAAGAAAGTATATTAAAAGAAATTAAATATAGTTTATTAAGCTAAAAAAAGAAGAAAAACATTTTAAATACTTATCATTTACTTGGTATCTTGTGGATAGCATATATTAACTTGCTTCTATTACTAACATATTACTGAAATTTATCTGAACATTATTATGATACTTGTGGAGTAGCAAAATAGATGTAGTACTAAGTAGTCAGTACCTTTATAGCTTTACTTCTCAGTGATATCTTATTTAATACTAAGCACATCTTTAAAGTGTGGTCATGGTTTTTAGATAAGTTAACTGTATTGCAGGTATGAAACAACTCCTCTGACAAGTGAATCTCATTTATCAACCAAAACACTCTTTACAATTAAATCTGAATTTGCCTGAATCCACACAGTGCAAAAGACAGTTTTCATCAACTAAGTGTAAGTAAGTTGGGCAAAGAATAGCAGCTCAATTCACAATTGCCAAACTATGGAAGCTGCCAAGATGTCCAACCACAGATGAATGGATTACAAAACTATGGGATATGTACACAATGGAATTTTACTCAGCCATAAAGAAGAATAAAATCATGTTCTTTGCAGGGAAATGGATGCAACTGGAAAACATTATGTTAAGTGAGATTAGTCAGTCACAAAGAGTAAAGAAGCATATGTTCTCCCTAATATGCGGATGCTAG
>PVLC010003198.1:0-52521 GCA_004027655.1 Graphiurus murinus | reverse complement strand
AAGTTGAATTAATTGTAGTGGACGCATGGGGCAGAGGGACACCCTAAAGCACATGATGTACTTACACAATCATATCAAGGTCACTCACTGAAGTGAACCTGAGGGGGAGGGAGGGGGAGGGAATGGGGTGGGAACTGGGGAAGGGGTCAAATGAGAATTGTATGCAAATATGTTGTTAACAACTTGTACTTAACAAAGATGTATGCTATATTGCACGAATTACTACAATAAAAATTTTAAAAAAAATTACACAAATGTATAAGTTAGGATGAGTTTACACTTGAAACTCTTTTCATTAGTAATATTCTGGGATTTTTAAAACTCTTGTTATTCCTCAGAACCTGATATCCTGAGGTACTTAACAGGAGGCTAAATATTTCAATGTGTAAATATTTTTTTTAATTACAAAGAATTATTTAGTATTTATTAAACATTGAACTAATTTCCTTGTAGCTGATCAGACTGAAACGATGTGTGTGTGTGTGTGTGTGTGTGTGTGTGTGTGTGTGTGTGTGTGTGTGTTTAGGAAAAAAAGAGTACAGCTGAGATAACACAGAAGAAACTGGTGCAAAAATATGAGCTACAAAGTTTCTTATAACTTTCTCCATACTAATGATCTATAGGATTTAAACTAAGTTGTTTTAGAGTTATTCATATAATTTCCTAAATAGGTAGCTTATTAAAATGGTTTTCATCTTTATTTCAATATATATTATGGATATTAGATGAAAGGAGATACTTTGAGTTTATATCTCACTTTAAAAAAGATCTGGAAATAAATTTTAAATGTTCACATTGCAGTAGATTTTGACACATATCAGAGGTGATAATTTTTCTCAAGTAATAAAGTAAAATCCTTCTGGCAGTGTATATTTCTGTTGACTAACAAATAATCTTAATTTAAACAGAAGACATGATACCTGTTTAACTTAGCAATTTATTTATTTTATTTTATTTATTTTTTATTTTTTTAATTTTAATTTTTTATTCGTACATTGTAAGCATACATCTTTGTTAGGTACAAATTGATAACGTTATATGTGCTCACAATTCTCATTTGACCCCTTCCCAAATTCCCACCCTGCTCCCTCGCCCTCCCTCCCTCTCAAGTTCAGTTTAGTGAGTGACTTTGATATACATTAGTGTGCCCCCCACCCTAGTCCAACCCCTTCGGTTAAATCAACTTCTTTGCTTACCAGGGTCTCTCCTTTTTCATCTGGAGACCCTCTTATGCTCCATCTTCTCCCTAGCATCCACATATTAGGGAGAACATATGCTTCTTTACTCTTTGTGATTGGCTAATCTCACTTAACATAATGTTTTCCAGTTGCCTCCATTTCCCTGCAAATAACATGATTTTGTTCTTCTTTACGGCTGAGTAAAAGGAATGGAAACCAAACTATCAGACCGACGTATGTGTATCTATGTTTATAGCTGCACAATTCACAATAGTCAAACTATGGAAGCAGCCAAGATGTCCATCGACAGATGAATAGATTACAAAGCTATGGGATATGTACACAATGGAATTTTAACTTAGTAATTTAAAATGAAAATATTTTTATATAGAAATACAAGTGATTTTTGTATATTGGTTTTGTGTCCTGAATCCTAAAACTTAAATGATTTTTGAAAGTTTTTTGGGGGGGAGGGGGCGGGGGAGATGAAGTTTCTGGCTATCTCTATTCAGTGTTTTGTTAAAAACCTAGAAATAAAATACATTAACAAAAACAGTTGTACAAATAAGTCTACTGTTTGGGTTCAGAAAGTGATACCCCCAAAGTATAGCACTTTGGCATGCAGAATACTTTGAACTATAAAACTTTGGAAGGTCTCAGGAGTAAACTTTCTCTCTGGCACTCTTCTACCTTCTTTTCTCTTGCTTATCATTTTCTCCACCAAAATTCCTAGTTACCAGAATTCCTCTTCCCCTATGCTGGTCATCGAAAAAAGAGCCCCTTTTCCTCAAACCAGCCATAAAAACAGAATTATTACTGTAACTTCTCATCACCTTTCTGTCTTAGAGATGGCTGAAAAAAAATCCTCTGACCTATTTCTGTTGAATAATAGATCATAAACCTCATTCCAGAGGAATTCTCTCCTATACCTTAGAGGAAGAAAACTACCATAGAGAGGCCAAAAAGAATATGAACAGATCTGCATTGCTAAGTTTCTCCATTTAATCTATCATTGTTAAATCATGGACTTTTGTCTAATCACGATTCTACATGGATGTCTGTTCTTTATCTAATGTAGATAAGAAAATAAATTGTTTTCCCAGGATATTTAGTGTTTCTTTCTGAGGTCTTCTTTAATGCTTTTCTCTTATTGTTTTTTAATATAGGGGAATCATCAGTGACCTGGCTTAAAAATCCATTATCAGGATTAGTGTTTTTGATGTTTTGCTATTAAGATGACTGCTATAAAGACTTTCAAAAGGATGAATCAGAGAGAATTTTCCGAATGAATTGTAGGAAGTGAATTTTGCTTTAGTATATAAAATAAAGAAAATAAATGGAAGAGTAAGAGCCATGTAATTGGTTATCAATAAACATTTTTTTTAATACATGGCATTGGATGATATTAAAGATGCAGACTAGAGGAAGGTAGTGTGTTTCAGTTACTCCAAGACTTGAAACTCAAGGAAAATTGCTTCTTGGTAAGAGAAAAAAAAAAAAAAAAAAGCAGTGATCCTGCACAGGAGATACTGGCTGCTAGGACCCAGTGGTTCTCAGAGACCAACTCCAGCAAGGAAAAAGCTAAATCTTGTCAAGCCACTGATTGCAGAAAAGAAACAGCAAAAGCAATTGAATTATTCTCTCCATACTTGAATACCTCAAGACAGTGACTCTCCTGACCACCTAGCCTAACCACCCAGTGAACTCCTGTGGCTGCAGCTAAACTGGGCAGGACTGAGAAAATACAGATCCCCCCCTGCAGGGACCTGATAACCTACAATGAAGCTCACTGAGACCTTGAGTTTATGAACTGTCCCAGCAGAAGTCTGCCCAGCTTCTAGGACTTGCATGTCAATGAACAAATGCAAGGAGTTTATGAATATTTAAACCACACCTGCAAAGTTATGAGTTGGGGCTATATAGTCAGACATCACAGAAATATAAATTAGCAAACAGTCTCTAGGGACACTCAGGTGGGACCTAGCATCAGCAATTCACCCGGCCCTGCAGGGTCTCTAGTGATTACCACAAGATCACTAGCAGTGGTGTCTGTGAAGTGAAATAACCTATCCAATGGCTTCACAGGCTCAGAAGGCTATAAATCTTACCCAGTGGTGTTTGGGCACCACAGACTCCAAGGCCAGTGACTAGTAAGGTTTCACATGATTTCAGCTGCCCAGAGCAGCAACAGTATTTCTGGGGCTAAATTACTCAGCTCCTCAAGTCCCAGGCTCAGAACAGTACAATCTCTTCCTGGCAGAGGCTGGGCCCTGAAAGCAGGTCATTGTAGCTGCCAGGACAGCAGGAGTATCTCTGGAATAATTTGATTCAGATAGCCACACTGCAGACTGGAAATGCAACATACTGTCAGCCAGCAGAGTTTGGGTCTGGTTATCAGGGAGGTCAGTGGCTGACTGGGCTCTATGTATCACAAACAACAGATCAGTGATGATGTCCTTGGGGCATAAAAACTCGGGCCAGCCAGGCCACAAGCTCACAATATAATCTCTGACGCTGCTGAACTCAGGCCAAGCAATCATGGATGCTGGAGGCCAGCAGTCTGAAGGATTTCATGTGTTCACAACCAACGGAGGAGCAGTGGTGTCCCTGGGACATTAAATCTCAGTCAACTGGCTGCAGGCTTTGAACTGATTACAATCTCTGGCCCTGCTGAGTTTGGGCCCGGGGAGCAAGGAAGCCTGCACCCGAAGACTGCTGCTTGTCTGCACCATGAACAATATCTTGTTAAATGAATTCTGACGAACTAACACAAAAGTCTGATTATGAGACAGAATAACTGAGGCAAATAACCATCAGCATAGGCTTTATTAAAAAGGGACAACAAATAAATATCGAGCTCCTACTCAAAGAGGAAGAGTATGCCAAGAGATACAAACCTGAGAATTCTGTAAACATGAGAATGAAGACCAACATGGAAGCAATAAACTCCCACAACTCAATAACACCACAGATCATTGATACTGAGCTGCAAAAATTCCAGAAGGAGAATACAGAATTTTGAAAGCACTACTTGAGTCAATTTGCATTCACTTATTTTTAATATAAAATGTCCTTCCAGCTCCATCTTGTGGTTCATAATTTGTTTTGTAAAACGATGCATTATGATTATACTTTGTTCTTCTCATTGTATCTTTTCCTTCACTGAATATTTAACAAGTACTGCAATTCTGTATTCTAAAGTAGATTCTATCTTTTAATCTCTAATATATAAAGAGTATTTTTATTTTTAAAGATTTCGTAAGAATTATTTTATTTTATAGACTATATGCACACATACAAAATAAAGAAAATATTTGTTATATTAATCAATATAATAAGCCTTCTTAAAGTATAATCTAAAATGCCTTATTGAACTTGACTGAGATTTATTTAGAATGTTAGAAGTACAGAATACTACTACTTTAAAAATATTATATTTTTCTTTTTCAATCTCTATGCCCATATCATATATCCCTAATAATGACATTTGACAAAGTATTAATCAGAAATGTACTGATTTGTATATTGCAATGAAATGAAAATGACTTGGCATAGTTACTTGATGGTGATTAGTTACACCCTCCTAGATTAACCTCTAAGCAATTTCCAAATTAGTCAGTATTAATAATGTGCCTATTTGTGTACAAAATACAAGTGTAGAATATGAATTTAGCCCCTTATTAAATTATCATCTTAACATTTAGCTTATTTGAGGTCCAAAAATCATGATTTTATGACATGGCTTAGTATACCTTATTTGAAGCTTAATATATTTATTTCACTAATTTAACATACCAAGTTTTCAGTATATAAAATATTACCAATCAGAACCCAAGATCCATTCTTTAATCATGCTCTCAAATTCAGAGAAGGCAATTTGAAATTCACAGAACATTTCTATTTAGTTTTAATAATTCAAATAGATTGGAATGCAGTCAGTCTGTTGTACCTATCAGAACTAAAATTGGGAAATGGCTGAACAAATGAATCCATGAATTGTGGTATAGTTTTTAATGTATATTGTTGACGTATGCTATAAATAAAAAATCAATTTAGATCTGTTATTTCTTTTGTCTCTAGTTTGTTTCATGTAATATGTGTTATTTCTTATACATCAAGAAATTATATCTAACTTCTTATATTTTAAATATCAATAAAATGGAAAAATGAATTATATTTTACAAAATAAGTTGAGATAAATTTAGTTAACCTAACTACACAAAAACGCAAGGCTTTATAACTTAAGTATGAGTACATGTAAAGAAATACAAAAATTAAAAACCTTAAAATACATTTTAATAATCCATTTCTAATATATTTTAGGACAAAATATATATTAGGAAGCTCCTTTTAGTGCTCATTTGAGGTGTGAAATGAATTTAAGGTATCATCATCAGAGAAAAGGTAATCTGGGTTTGGTTAAATAAAATTTACTTTATTTTTGAGAATCAGATTACTGATTATCAAAAAGTTATCATTAAATAAAATATATGATAATATATATATAAACTCTAATAAATATAAACAGTATTTTCTTCTTGGCATACATTTTCTTCTGGGAAATCCCACCTTGACTTCTCACCCCTTGCTCTCTTTTCATGACTTTTAACAAGAAAGTCTTACTACATAACTTACCTTCTTGCAGAGATTTTTAATTTGGTATAAAATAGCCCACAAAAACTAAAAAAATAAATTTAATGTCTTCTTTTTGTGCATTAGAACAGTGAAAGTGATCTGTTTATTTAAAAGAATGACATAATGTTATGAAACTGCTAGAATCCATGCTTGGTTGTTTGCTGTACTAGGGTTTGCACCCAGGGTGTACTGCTTGATAGAAAAGGACTATAAAACTAAGCTACATTGCTACCCCTAGGATCCATGTTTATCAAACTCTGTCATAGGAAGAACTTCTATAATTGAGGGAAGAAGAGAAGCTCATTTACAAAAAGAAAGCAGGAGACAGGATAACATGCCCTCAAGCGCATAGAAGCTTTCATTTATAGTTGTTAATAAAATCTAACATAAGTTCAAAACTTGTATTTGATGTAAACATGTCTTATTTTCAGAAGGTTGCCCTGTGGGCTTTTTGTTGTTGTTGTTGTTTGTTTGTTTTTCTTTTCTTTTCTTTTTTTTTTTTTTTTTTTTGCAGTATTGGGGATGGAACCCTGGGGCATTCTAATTCCAAGCTATACCCCCAGCTCTATTTTGTATTCACTTTTTTGAAACAGGGTCACTAAGTAACTAACAATCACTAAGTAACTGAGGCTGGGCAGGAACCTGGATCCTCCAAGTCTCAGCCTCCCAAGTACTGGGATTACAAACGTGCACCACCACGCCCGGCTTGCCCTGATTTTTTTTATGTGAGTTTGAAATAGCAAGTACTGTGTGCATGTATATTCCATCATACTGAACTTCATTATGATGTGAGACTGCAATTCATTAATAAATTCCTATTTAAAAAACAAATAAAATATTTAAATGTTTTCCAATGTGGTATTACAGGAGGCACTCAGGACTGCACAGTCTAGATTCCCTATAAGTCTATGTTTATAAAATGTTATGTATTCTTAATATCTAGGTACTAGAATTCATTAATATACTTTTTTATGTTTTTCATACTTTACCATTTTGTATTAGACATTTTCCTCTGATGTATATCATCTTCCTATTGTTGTATATCATCTCAGAAAAACTATTTTTTGTTAATAAGCCTGCTGTATCCTGATTCCATTTCTGTGGATTTAACCAATTGACAATTAAAAATACTAAAGAATTGTGTCTCTACTGAGCATGTACAGATTGTTTTCTTGTTGTTATTTCCAATGTAAAACAGTGCAACAACTGTTTAAAATCATTAGTATTGTATAAGACATCGTAAGTAATTTATAAATATTTAAAGTATATAGAAAGATATCCTTACGTCACATGCAAATATGCCACTTTATTTTATTTGTTTATTTATTTTTCTGGTGCTGTGAATTAATCACAGATATTTTATATTTGAACTGTGAGTTGAACATGGGGCATTATATATCTGAGCTATACCTCTAGCCCTGTATTTTATTCTTTATTTTGAAACACAGTCTCACTAAGTTTCAGAGGGCCTTGCTAAGTCACTGAGACTGACCCGGAATCTTCAGTTTTCCTGTCTCAGCCTCCCAAGTACTAGGATTACAAGCATGCACCACCATTCCTGGCTAAGCCCTGAGTCTTGCACATGCTAGACAAATGCTCTACCTTTGAGCTGTGTCTCCAATCTACCAAATATTCTATTTTACATAAGGATACAAGGAACATGAGTACCTGCAAATTTTGACACCTGCAAGGAGTGCAAGAACCAATTACATGCAAATACTGAGGGATGAATGTATTGTCTACATTGTAACTATACATCTATGCATCTGCATGCACACACACACACACAAACACACACATCGCATATACATACATACACATGTGTGCATAGTGGCTCAGGAGATGATAATACCAAATGAGCTTGTCACATTACCAATGATTTTAGTCTTGAAAATGATACATTATATTTCCTACACAGAAAATATTATGAAAATTTAAAGTCAAAATTAAGAGCTCAAGAACATTAAAATAATGATGTATTATACAAGACAATTTTTGTTAGTCCATGTAGTGATCAAAATCCAAATGGTAAAATTTTAAGTGTCCTCTTTGTGTATGTGTATGTGATAGCCTCTAGCTTAACGAAAATATCACGGCAGAGTAAAAGACTCAAATGGATCCACATGATGTTTTGAACTTCATCAGAACTATAGGTTGAGTGAGCTGTAGTTTAGAAAGACTGTCAAAATCTAAAAACATCATTTCCTTTGTATCAGGATCTTCTTCAGTGATCTCCTGATCTAGAGCTGAAGAATCAAGAACATAGCCATGTCTCTTTTCTCACTCCTCACCCTGCAGTTTGATGGAGATACTTCTCACAGGACTTTTCTGAATTCATGGAAACTTGTTGCAGAGCTTCTTCCTGGGAATAATGGCCACCTCCTTGTCTACAAGCTTGTTGGTATGGAAGTTGCTGCCCAGATGCATGTAGTACTTCTCCATGATGACCTGAGACTCCTTCGTCATAGTCTTGGTACACATGTGACCTGCGGTGAAAGGTGCTGGTAAAACAGCTAGAATTATATGACAGAATTTATTTTGGTAAATGGAAGTTTTGAATCTACAGATGCATGCCTTCACTTATCTATGTGTTTTCCCTTAATTTTTGAGCACCACAAGAAAGAAATCAATTCCTGAGTAATAAATTTCACTACTAATTATCGTGTGTGTTTCAAAGCTAAGTAGAAATGATGTAAAATCCTGGAAATAATTTACTATATCTGTGCATTTGTACAATTTGTTTAAATGTAAGCCTGTTTTCTAACCAGCAAAACATTCATAAATAATTACAGTCATGCTATGATTAAAAAATTGAAGAGGGAGCTGGGCGTGGTGGCGCATGCTTGTAATCCCAGCATTTGGGAGGCTGAGACCAGAGGATCCGGGTTCGCGGCCAGCCTCAGCTACCTAGTGAGGCACTCCACAACTTAGTGAGACCTGGTTTCAAAATAAAGAATAAAAAAATAGTGCTGGGGGTATAGCTCGAAGGTAGAATGCCCCTGAGTTCAATCCCCAGTACCGCAAAAAAAAAAAAAAAAAAAAATTGAAGAGGAGGCCCCTGATTGCCTAGCTCATCGTAGGTGTTTAACTTAAAAGAATAGCTCCAATTCTTTCTTTTACTGTGAATAATTTTGCTGAATTAATGTTCTTATTTCAAATTTGCAAAAAGTAGAAAGGAATGTAAAAATATCCATCATTCTCTCCCACTAAACTTATTTAAGCTAAATATTTGTAATCATTTTAAAAGTAAGATAAAATGCTTACTGAAATTATAAAAGAAAACATTTTAATAATTTTAGTTATTATTGAGCATTTATCACATTTTTGCACTGGTACATATAATTTTAAAGTATTTCTCTAAGTAGAACCATATTTATATTAATGTTCTAATCCATTTATTATCCAAATATATTTGTATCTATCAGTTTAATTGAAAAATAAGGATGAACAAAATTAGTTCCTCCTGTTTATGCTTCCAATTACAGTTACACACTGTAAGAAAGATTCAGTCATCAACAAAGACCATATAATATGCTAGTTCCATAAAATGATATTGCTTAGTGGTATCATAATGATCTAATTATTTTTCAACTACACTGTAATGTTAGCACAATATTGAAATACCTACCAACACATCTTTCAAAATAAATCCTCATCATTAATCAATGCAGATGTTTACTTAACTATTATTCTACACCACCCATCCCTCAAGATGTCAAAGAGAGCCCAATAAGAATTCCATGAATTTAATAATGTAGCAAATTTTTTATTTATCAGAAATATGGGAAATACAAAATAACAAGGAATCAATATTCCACATGATTGATATGTTTTCATATATCTAAGTTTTATACCTTTATGTGTGTGTGCATTTGCATTCTTTTATATGTGCTTTTATTTGTGCATTTTGGTTTCATATCATAATGCAAATCATATTGACAATGACATACATGCATACAAAACTTTGACTTACATTCTTATATGTGAAGTATCTGGCCTTTCTTCTCAAACATGAAAATCCAGTTCTATGATATTTTCATATTAATGCCTTGTGCTCTTTAACTCAGTCAGATTTTAATTTAAATATCATATTCTCAAGGAGAAAGTCTCTGAAAATTCATTCAATTACTCAGGCTCTTGTTATCATTTTGTTGTAAATTGTCTATTAAACCACATCCTTTCATAATGCTCTGTATCATAGTTACCAGTGCATACTATTATTATTGCTTTATTTATTTAAGTGGAGTGAACACTCATTATTAGTCAAATCTTAAAATATTGACAGATTAATAAGTAACTCAATGAATAAAAGTGAATTAAAAAATTCCTATAAATTTTAAATTGCTATTTTTTAAAAATTTAACCAAATTTGATACATAAATAGGAAATTATGCTTTGTGCTAATTTGTATGGCTAAAGAATTTTACACTTTCCTTTAATTTACTTTTTTCCTATTTTTATATAATAGTCCATGCTGCATATCACTGATATTTTTCTCAAAATATGATCTGATTCTTATTAACCTGCATTAGAGCACATATTTGATTTTTCTCTGCCCCAAATTGCTTATTTAGTAAAGTTATTTTATTATGCCCCAATAAGAATGCCTATAACTTGAAGTCTAGGCATCTACGTAACCATGACTGAAAATGTGACTTTATACTCTATTCTCATGCAGTTATACCTTGATCTTTAAAAATAGCTGTTTAGTCAACTTTTCATCACCATCATAAAATAGCCTGAAGTAGAGACATAACTTACAGTTTTGAAGGCTGGACTTTCAAACAGCCTGGTGCAGGCTCTCCCAGAGGCCCACCTTGACTGAATCATATCATACTAGAAGTCAGTGTACATCTTTGTCTGGATTCCCCTCTTCTTCTAGGAGTCAGTGTACATCTTTGTCTGGATTTCCCCTCTTCTTCTAAGTCATCAGGATTCAACTGTGAGGCTCCACTGTAAGTATTTAATCCAAATTAAGAATTTTAAAGGCTCCTACCTTTAAACATCATTGTTAGATTAATTTTCCACTCAATACCATTCACATCAAACATAGGTGATTGAACTGCATTAATTTGGAGGAAAAAACATATTCAAACCACTGCAATAACAATTTACTTCCTGCATTTGCTCCTTTCAACACACTATTCATCAAATAAGAAATCTCCTTTTTCATTCCCTAATTGTGTTTCTCAACTTGAGTATTTTCTCATTCTTTAAGATTGAAGAAAAATACATCCCTTGACCATCCATCAAGGAATGCTTACTTTCTTTCTCTCCTCTATTTCACATAACACATTATGAAGAAAACATTTAACAATGTGGAATAGTTACTTCCATTTGTATTATAATGTATACTTCTACCCTGTATGGTAGAGAATGGCACTTTTGAAGACTTACAATATATCATTTAACCAGCAATCGCTGGTAAAGGCAACAGGGCTAACAATCTAACAGGTATTTATTTATTTATTTGTTTATTTACTTTTTTTTTTCTTGGCGGTACTGGGGATTGAACTCAGGGGCATTCTACCGCCGAGCTATACTACCCCCAACCCTATTTTTTATTCTTTATTTTGAAACCAGGTCTCACTAAGTTGCGGAGTGCCTCACTAGGTAGCTGAGGCTGGCCGCGAACCCAGATCCTCCGGTCTCATCATCCCAAATGCTGAGATTACAAGCATGCGCCACCACGCCTGGCTCTAACAGGTATTTAAATAATTAAAATTAAATTAATTTATTATTCTTTGTACATGTTATCAAATACAATTTTCCAAAGAGAGAATATTTATACTTAGAAAACATATTAAATGATGTAACAGTTACTGTTGCTCAATTACCAAAGCACTAACCATGATTAAAATGTAGACTATGATAAGAACCTTGAAAAGTATAACACTTTGAAATGGTTGAAAACTTTTTAAAGATTATGAATAAAATAATCTGCAAACTCAAAAATGTATACTATAATGAAAAAGGTATGCACTTACACATCAATTTCATGAAAAATAATATAAACATGATAACATAATAATAAATATATGCTTCTTATAAATATATGTATATATGTAAGCATATATACAGGTTTGTATATGCATGTTCTAAATGTAGTTGTAAAATTTGTGCCTAAGAACTATTTTGAGTGTATATATGTATCTTATCTTTTTCTATATAGTTAAAAAAGTAGAAATGTTATAAAGTTAAAGTTCAAATAAATGTGCAAAAATAATATATGGAACTTATTTTTTCCACTAAGTGTAGAATAAATTCACTATAGGTTTTAGCATTTGCTTTAATTTAACTCATAATGTAGCTATAAAATACTTAACACTATTATTAAGGAATGATAATGATTAATAATCCTGATTGTAGTTTATTGATTATAAAATACATATTAAAATTTTATAATGGCAATTTCATGTGATTATAAGCTAATGGGGTTAAATAAAGAATTAAGATTTATCAACTTTAAGTTTTATATGTCATAATGTAGCAATTTAATTTGAGGAATAAAATTATAATGAGAATGCAAAAGTGCATGTTTATTAAATTCGAACAATGAATATGCCAAGAGTTTTATATTGTTTGTCTGTGAAGTCCCAAATTAGGCAACATTGTA
The DNA here is from genome assembly GCA_004027655.1 of Graphiurus murinus. Lineage (NCBI taxonomy): Eukaryota > Metazoa > Chordata > Mammalia > Rodentia > Gliridae > Graphiurus > Graphiurus murinus. Next base: position 40,092 of record PVLC010003198.1, on the reverse strand, counting down.
TAAATATAAAATGCCATGATTTGCTGATGGTCTTAATGGGAAAAATTATGATAGGTATAAAGAATATATTTTATTCTTCCTTTAGGGATAGCTAACCTTTGAGTTTCATTTTCAAATATTCATTGTGACCTATTAGAAGAAAATATCTGTGGATCCCATTAAAATAATCTATTTTATTGCATGTACAGAACCTCTCTGCTTTAAAATGTGCCCCAGAGGGATGATTGACAGCCCATTGAAACCTATTTGTGAGTAATGCAAAAATAATATTATTGGATATGATAGGAATACTAATTTTGGATATTAACAAAACAGTATGTCTTAGTACTGGTGTCCTAAAATTCAGGTTTTTTAAGGTGTGGAATTTTATGTAAGTCTTGCTTTTAACAGTATGAATACAGCAAAATGAAATTCCAGAGACAGAGTATAAGCAACTGGAAAATACAAATTTTATGAATGAATTACATAGATCTAGAAATAATTTTATTTATAAAGTAGAATTGCAAGGTAATATGGATATTATTATTCATTAAGATAAAAATATGTATAGATTTACTTCCAAGTGATAAGTTTATTTAGTTTTCCATTCGTAGAATTGGCCTCATGCATTTTTCTTAATTTTATAAACTTTATTAATACTCTTTTTTAATATTAGTACATTGTACTCATACATCTTTGTTAGGTACAAGCTGGTAGGCATACATGCACACTTATCTCATTTAACCCTTCCCCAATTCCTGCCCCCTTCCCTCTCCTCTCTCCTTCTCAAGTTTAGTTTAGTGATTGACTTTGATATGTTTGTGAAAGTACATCACGTGCTTTAGGGTGTTCACCACCACATCACCTTCAGTTAAATTATCTTTGCTCATCTAAGATTTCTCCTTTTTTTTGTCTATAATCCCTCTTATGGGATCCCACTTTCTCCCTAGCTTCCCCATATTAGGGAGAGCATATGATTTTTTTTTACTTTTTGTGACTTACAAATCTCACTTAGCATAATGTTTTCCAGTTTCAACCATTTCCCTGCAAATGACATGATTTTGTTCTTCTTTATGGCTAAATAAAATTCCATTGTGTACATATCCCATAGTTTTGTAATTCATTCATCTGTTGATGGACATTTTGGCTAGTTCCATAGGTTGGCAATTATGAATTGTGCAGCTATAAACATAGATACACATGCATTGGTCTCATAGTTTGGTTTCCATTCTTCTGGGTAGATACCAAAAGTGGTATTGCTGGATCATATGGTAGGACTATTCCCATTCATCTGAGTATCATCCATACTGTATTACAAAGTGGTTGCACTAATCTGCAATCCCACTAAAAATGTATTAGTGTTCTCACTTCTCCACACCCTCGCCAGTATTTTTTTTTTTTTTTATGATTTCCATTCTAATAGGAGTACAATGAAATCTCAAGGTAATTTTGATTTGTATCTCACTGATTCCTAATGATGTTGAATATTTCCTCATACATTTACCAGTCATTTGTATTTCTTCTTTTGTGAAGAGTCCATTTAGATCTTTTGCCCTTTTTGATTGGGTTACTTATTTTCATAGCTGTGAGTTTCTTGAGTTCTCTTTATAGTTTAGATATTAGTCCTCTATCAGAGGAATAGTGGTAAAATTTTTCTCCCAATCTGTGGGCTCTCTTTTGAGGATATTGATAGTTTCCTTTGCTGCACAGAAGCTCTCTTCAGCTTAATTCCATCCCATGTATTAGATCTTCTTTTGAGTTGATTGTGTCTTTGGGGTCTTGTTGAGAAAGTTTTTACCTGTGCCTATGGGTTGAAGTCTTGGACCTATGCCCCCTTCACACAGCTGCAAGGTCTCTAGCCTGATTTCCAGGTCTTTGATCCATCTTGAATTGACTATTGTGCAGGGTGAGAAATTGGGGTTTATTTCCATTTTTCTGCATCTGGTTAACCAGTTTTGCCAATACCATTTGTTGAAGAGGCTATCCTTTTTCCTGTGCATGTTTTTGGGTCCTTTGTCAAAAATCAATTGACTCTAAGTGTGTAGGTTTGTTTCTGATTCTTCTATTCTGCTCCTTTGGTGTATGTGTCTGTTTTTGTGCCAATACCATGCTGTCTTATTACTGTGACTTTGTAGTAGAATTTGTGATTCATCCTGCATGATTCTTGTTACTAAGACCTACTTTGGCTATTCAGGGATTTTTTATTTTTCCAGATGAATTTAAGGACTGATTTTTGTATGTCTGTGAGAAGTGACCTTCGTATTTTAATGGGTTTCAAATTGAGTCTGTAGATCACTTTTGGGAGAATGGCCATTTTGATGATATTTCTTCTGCCTATCCAAGAGCATGGATGATATTACCATCTTCTAAAGTCTTCTTCAGTTTCTTTTTTCAACTTTTTATAGTTTTCTATAATAATAGAGGTCTTTCACCTCCTTGGTTAGGTTTATCCCTAATTATTTTATTTTTGGGGGTGATATTGTGAGTGAAATTGTTTTCTGGATTTCTTTTTCAGTTGATTTATGATTGGCATACAGGAAAGCTTCTGATTTTTTGAGATTGATTTTGTATCCATACACTTTGCTAAATTTGTTGATCAGTTCTATAAACTTTTTGTTTGACTTTGTTGGGTCTTCTAAATATAGTAACATGTCATCTGCAAAAAGGGATAGTTTTAGTTCTTTTTCTATTTTTACGCCTTTGATTTTCTTCTTTTGCCTTATTGCTCTGGCTAGAGGTTTTGCACGGAAGTGGTGATAATGGACATCGCTGTCTTGTTCCTGTTTTTAGTGGGAACTCTTGAAGTTTTTTCCCACTTAATATGATGCTGTCTGTGTGCCTGTTATATATTGTCTTTATGATGTTGAGATATGTTCCTTCTATTCCAATTCTCTGCAGTGCTTTTACCATGAATGGGTGTTAGATTTTATCAAACGCTTTTTGAGTATCTATTAAAATGATCATGTGATTTTTGTCTTTGATTCTGATTATGTGGTGAATTACATGGATTTTTTTTTTTTTGTATGTTGATTCAGCCTTACATTTCTGAGATGAACCCAACTTGGCCATGGATTATAATTTTTTGATATGGTTTTGAATGTGCATTGTTAGTATTTCTTTATCACTATTATATCTAGGTTCATTAGCAATATAGGCTATAGTTCATCAGCCTATAGTTTTCTTTTATTGAGCTGTATTTATTCAGCTTTGGTATTAATGTGATGTTGACTTCATAGAATGTGTTTGTGAGAATCCCATTTCTTTCTATTTCATGGAATAGGTTGAAGAGTATTGGGATTAGCTCTTCTATAAAGGTTTTACAAAATTCACTTGGAAAACCATCTGGCCCAGTGCGTTCATTTGACAGTAAACTCTATTGCTGCTTCTATGCCTTTGACAGCTATTCTTCAGTTTAAGTTTTCTATATCTTCTTGACTCAGTTTAGGAAGGTTGCATGTGTATAGAAATTTGTCAATTTCTTGTAGATTTTTCAGTTTGTTGGAGTATACTTTTTCAAAGGAGTTTCTGATGATCCTCTGGACTTCCACACTGTCAGTGGTACTATCACCTTTTTCATCTCTTATTTTGGTAATTTGGGTTGATTATTTCTTTTGGTTAGATTGGCTAGTTGTTTATCTATCTTGTTTAGTTTTTCAAGAAACCAGTTTTTGTTTTTGTTGATTTTCTGTATTTTTTTTCTCTACTTCATTAATTTCTGCTCTGATTTTAATAATGTCCTGTCGTCTACTGGCTTTGGAGTTAGACTGTTCTTGCTTTTCAAGGGCTTTGAGTTGTGTCATTAGGTTAATTATTTCATGATTTTCTGTTCTTCCTATGTGGGTATTTGTGGCATTACCTTAACCAGTTGGGGCTTGGAGCAAGGCTCAGCCTGCTAAATAAGGGACGTGTGACATTTCTCATTTTACATTATTTTATTGTGGAAATTTGGGCTTTGCTTCCACATTAAAAAAGGTTTTTTAAGAGGCTCAGGATGCTGTCATCAAGGAGAACAAAGGCCTAGGCCTGGCTCAGAGGTATCCATTAACTCTACAAATACTGGCAGCTGAGCCAAGAGAACTTAGGTTTCTTATCATAAGACAGAAGGAAGCTTTTAGACAAGAAAGCTTGCCAAACTTTCCGCTTACCTAAAAAAACTTATTAACCCGCTACCTTTAGCTGCCTGAGCAAATAGGAAAGATTTATCTAATGAATAGTTCCTCTTCACTTTTAACCTTTACCCCCACTCCTCCTTTGCTGTGCCTGCTCTCTACTAAAAGAATAATTCATTTACACTTTTGTATTTTTTCTGCTGCTTCCCTAATCTTAACAAACACTATAGAAAATAGCCTTTCTAGTTAAAGATGTACCCACTTAACTCCAGGAAAAACAAGGCTGTAAAAATTCTTTTTGTGTACATTGTTGTAACGAGCATAAATATCACTCGAGATAAATTAAAACAGATGCATCTTAACATATATGGTGTGTAAGCGTACTCTCACTCGCTCTCGACCTGGTCTCGATCCCCACCTAACGAGGGACCCCCCAGGCTCTACCACTTCTTTGAGGGCTGGCCCCCGGCAGGTATTCAGTGCTATAAATTTTCCTCTTAGTACTGCCTTCAAAGTGTCCCAGGGGTTTTGATATGTTGTGTCTCTTTTCATTGGTTTCTAGGATTTTTTTTAAGTTCTCTCCTTTCTTCTTCTATGACCCAATCCTTGTTCAGCAGTGTGGTGTTCAGTCTCCATGTGTTTACATGGTTACTCTGGGTCTTCTTGTAGTTGATTTCTAGTTTCACTCCATTGTGGTCTGAAAAGATGAGGGGAATTATGTTATATGTTTTGAATTTGCCAGTGCTCGCTGTGTGACCCAGAATGTGGTCTATTTTGGAGAAGGTTCCATATGCAGCTGAGAAAAATGTGAATTCAGCTGTAGTTGGGTGAAAGAGTCTATATGTGTCTAATACGTCCATTTGGTTTTGGTATTCTTTAGGTCTGAGACATCTCTATTGACATTTTGTTTAGAAGATCAGTCTAGTGATGTGAGAGGAGTATTGAAGTCTCCCAATATTAGTGTATTGGGATCTATGTATGACTTTATATCATGCAGATTTTGTTTTGTAAAAGTGGCTGCACTTATGTTTGGGGCATAAATGTTGACTATTTCTATTTCCTCTTGCTGAATTGTTCCTTTTACTAGTAAAAAATGACCTGCTTGTGTCTTTTGATAAGCTTAGGCTTGAAGTCTAATTCATTTGATATCATAGTTGCTACTCTTGCTTTTGTTTTTTAATCCATGTTACCACCTTGTGTCTTTTTATTGGGGAATTGAGGCCATTTATATTCAGTGTGATTATTTTTTTTGGGGGGGGAGGGGCAAAAGCATAGGAAGCCTAGATCTTTAATGACTTTATCATGTCACCTGAATCAATGTTCTCCCTAATATGTGGATGCTAGGGAGAAGACGGGGCATAGGAGGGTCTCCAGATGAAAAGGAGTGATCCTCAATAAGCAACGAAGTTGATTTAATTGTAGTGGACGCAAGGGGCAGAGGGACGCCCTAAAGCACATGATGTACTTACACAATCATATCAGTGTGATTATTGAGAGATTATTTTTAATTCCTAACATTTTGAGTTTGGTTTTTTGATTAATCATCTTGTAAAAGTGATATTCTATTTTTCATCTGGTCTAATCTTCTGCTTATAGTTTCTATTGATGCCTTCACTTCAATTATTGCATCTTTCATGTCCTTCACTTCCTTCAAGGCTTCTCTTTGATTCCTGTTCAGGGTGTCATATTCTTTATTTGTTCCTTTATTTCTTTTCAGGTCTCCCTGAATTCTTTTCAGAATCTTGTATCATTTCTACTATTAAAGACCTGAATTGTTCTTTTGGTAATTTATGCCATTCTGTGTTGTTGAGTGAGGCTGCCTGCAAACCTGGATCCTCATGTCTCAGCCTCCCAAATGCTGTGCACCACCATGTCCTGCTTTGCACCAGTTTTGATTCAAGTTTTACAGCACCTGAGATGAAGTGTTTCTCTCAGTCACCATTTTGGACCTTATTAATACTCTTTATGTCTTACATGTACTAAAAAATAAAAAAATCAATGGAACTGAAAAGAAAATCTATGATGTGAAATTTTCTACATAGATTGTCATGATAATTATGTTTTTATTGTTATATACTTTTACTGGTCCATTAAAATCTTATCATAGTGCAGTTTATAGTGAAAATGGCATACATGCACACAGCACTTGGTGGACTTTACTCCAGATTCCTCCATCCATACCCTTCCCCATACATTATACTGAGATTCCAATGTGTGGTGTGTGTGTGAGTGTGTGTGTGTGTGTGTGTGTGTGTGTGTGTGTGTATGTGTGTGTGTGTGTGTTTACTAGAAATTAAACCCAGGGGAATTCTAACTCTGAGATGCACCCTACCCCTTTTTAGTTTTGTTTTGGAACAAGGTCTCTCTCTGGCTTGCTGAAAGTCTCACAGTGTTGTTGAGGCTGGTCTCAAAACTGCAATCCTCCTAATTCAGCCTCCCAGGTACTGAGATTACAGGCATGTGTCACCATGCTTAGTTTATAAAATATATATATTTAAAAACTGTGAAATTGTAACAATTGCAACATTTTTATAGACAGAAATCTCTTAAAAGAAGTATATTGCATAATCAAGCAATTCTTACATTTTGATTTTTTTTTCAAGTACAGGAGATGGAGCCCAGGGGCATTCTACCTGTGAGCTATATAGCTATACCTACAACCCCATTTTTTATTCTTTAATTTTTGGAAGAGGATCTCACTAAGTTGCTGAGGGACTCATGAAGCCACTGAGACTGTCTGCAAACCTCCAATCCTCCCATCTCAGCCTCCCAAATACTGAGATCACAAGTGTGTGCCACCAGGCCTAGCTGTTTTGATAACTTCTAAGAGGCATTTTATTGTATTTTATACTACCACATTTCCCTTTTTGAGAACTTCTAAAATTCTTCAAAATACAAAATAACCAGTAGGAAAAAAAGAATATGTTAAAAGTCACTTGCATTTTTATGCCAATTAGTTTTGGGAATACTGACTGTAGCCTGTGAATTCTTGGTTGACTCAATGAGCAATTCCAAAATCTCTACCAGAAAGTCTTCCTTTAGAGTTTCTACTTTGTCCTTTTTTGATTACATAGTTAGTGTAAATTCCTCTTCCTCTTTAAGGAAAGAAGCCACCTGTAGAATAAAGAAGAATACAAAAGCAATCCAAGTTACATCAAGTAAAAACGTTTTATTTATTCCAGTTGAGCATCTTTTTGTCTAAATTTGTTATTTCTCATTCCTTTCTCACATCTGAGAAGGTACACTCCCCCCAAAGTCATCATCTCTTCTAGTCACAGTTTGAATGAAGAAGAAGAAAAAAGGGGAGGATGAATGAGTAAATGGAGGAGAAGAAAAAAGATTTGGGAAATATTCACAAATATCAATATAAGGAAGAAAAATTCCTTTCTCTATTAAACCCATGTCCTTCTCACCATATGATTGTTAACAATACCAGTCATCTACTAAGAGAAACTAAGTTATATATGTAAGGTGTAAGCAAGAGGTGACATTTTAACATTATAACTATGCAGTAAGTTTTAGAGTAGAAATTCCATGAAATTGGGCACTTTACCCTTTTAAAATCATGGGTTGTGTCTTTATAGTAATGATTATAATTTGGGTTATAAAAAAATGACAAGTCAACCTTAAATTGTCTTTAAAAGACATATATTACCTTTGCATGTTTCAACAATAAAATAAAAAGTCATGAAACAGCATTATTGGCTCCATTTTGTTGATTGCAAAGTTCATCTTCCTGCAGGGGATATTGAAAAAATTTATAGTTTCAACCTTTAGTTTAGAATTAATGTTATTGTTGAGCTTTGGGATTACAAATAGCTATCTATTCCCAGCATAACAACAGACAACCTTTACAAAAGCCACTTAATAAATATTGCTTTTGCTAGGGAAAAATAGTTTATTGTGTGAGAGATATTGACAAAAGGCAGATAATCTAATAGAAAAAGGTTATAAAGTTACAGGAAAAAGTAACTTTACTTCTATTGATGTGTTCTGTCAACATATCAAAACAGTCAAAATTTTCCAGAAAAAGATTATGTTTTAATATTACAGAAAAATAATTTTTTCTAGGAATTTTATTTTATCACAAAGATATATATATATAAACCACAAAAAAGCCAATTACTATGTTAATACAAAAATTTTATGTAGACTTCAATATTTGTTTACTGTTTTATTTTTCATATGGAAAAAGTGTTGATGCCAAGAAAATTGGCATTTCATTCTTTTAGGATATGAGTTGAATATTTTAAATATATGAAATTAGTCCTTGGGATAACAAATCAGTCATTTATCATTTTATGCAATTTTTTGATTAATGTATTTAATTATATGCAGATATATATGTAATAGAGCAGGAAGAAGTATATAGGAAAATGTTTTATGTTTATTATATTTTGTCATGTTGCATCTTACAGATAATTTTATATCTACAAAAAAGCCAATTTGGTGACACTACTATATATTTTGAATAAACAATCTAAAATAAATATACTAGAAAAAAAGGGAATTTTCTCTTTATTCATTTTATTAATATTGCTAATCATTTGGTGAGTTTTCTCTGCAAATTTAATAAAGAGCTTAATTAAAGCTTAATTTTATACTTGAATAGAATAATCTATTCAGTGCAGTTATGTGACATGGTTTATGTTACATGTTTAATTTATTTATGAGAATAGTATATATATTTATATTTATGTATGACATATATGTACATCTATATTATATTTAGGTTTTAAATGAATCTATAGAATGTATATTTGAAATATGATTTTCATTAAAAGTAAACTTTAAGTTACATATAATTTATAAGTCTTATTGTAAAGAATATTATTACTCATTTCCGATGCTAGTACTAATTAGAGAGAAAACACATAAATAGATTTTTTAAAAGTTTGAATCGATCCTAGTAGTTTTACATTTGTTGTTTCCAATCATTTTTTTGTCCAACCTTAAAACAATAGAATAGTTCATCAAAATCATGTTATTTTAAAATTCTATTACTTATTACTGCTATGGTTTAGTTACAAAGAGTGTCCCCAAAAGATCCATGTGAGGAAGTCTCAGTTCCCAGTGCAGCAGTGTTCACAGGTGGGGCTTTTAGGAAGTGATTGGATCATGAGATCTGATCTCATAACTAGATTACCCATCCATTAATAGATGAAAGGACTATTGGGAGGTGTTGGAAACTCTGGACAGGTGGGGCGTGGTTGGAGGAAATAGATCACTGGGAACAAACTCTGGGGGACTACATTCTGTTGTTGGAACCTTCCCCGCTCTGTCTCTCTGTGCTTTCCTGGCTGCCGTGAGCTGAGCAGCTTTCTTCCATGATGGTCTACCTCACCTTAGACAAAAGCAATGGAAACAGCAAAACATAGTCTGAAACCTCTGACATATGGAAGAAATTAAATACTTCTTTCTCTGAGTTGTTGTTTGAATGTACTGTCCCAGTGACAAGAAGATAACAAAATAATCACATTTTTCTAATTGTTTTACTTTTGAAACTGAGTTTAACTTCAAAGACCTTTGTTGACTTAGTCAACAGCACAGATATATTTCTAAGGATGAACTCAGAATCCCTTGTCAATCAATTAGTCATATCAACAAATATCAATTTACCTCTGGGATAATTCTCTTCTGGCTCCCTTAGACATTCTATTCATATTAGGGAGAGCTTTTGCTTATTAACCATAAAAATCTAAATTTAAAAAATAAATATTGTTCTAGTACAGAGCAAAGAGAATAAACACTGAGAAATGTAATACAAATTTAAATTCATATGTGCCTGCCTATTTGAATAAAACCTAAAATTCTTAAGATATTTAATTCATAAAATATTTATCTTACAGCAAGAAGATGACTACTGAGGCATTCAATAATTAACAAAAATAATCTTCCAAAATAATTAATGTGAGGATTAAGTAATCAAATATCAACTAATATTAAATATATTAGCAACTAAAATATGTGGTTTTTAAAATTTTGCTTGGGTTTTCATGAGCATTACAGTGCTCTTCTACTTGCTTTAATGTAGTATAAGTCCACCAACTTTTAATTTTACTCAAAAAGAATACAAAAAGAAAAAAAAAAAACTAACAATCTATATCCTTTAACTATTTTTACTGATTCAACACAGAAAAATACATGTATGGACACTGTTCTTGGTCCTGTGGACAAGCCAAAAATACATATAAAATATAAATATTCTAGAACATAAGCATTTGACAGAAAGTGAATAAAAATAGCACTTGATATTCTATAATTCTAAAATATAATCAATAACTTGTCGAAGAGTGAGCATTACATGCTGGTTTTTATTTGCACTCTTTGAAAATTATAAGACTTAAATAATTCTTAAAAGAAAAAATAGTCATTTAAGAATGGTGGGATTGGGAGCCGGGCGTGGTGGCGCATGCTTGTAATCCCAGTATTCGGGAGGCTGAGACCAGAGGATCCGGGTTCGCGGCCAGCCTCAGCTACCTAGTGAGGCACTCCACAACTTAGTGAGACTCGGTTTCAAAATAAAGAATAAAAAAATAGGGCTGGGGGTGTAGCTCGGAGGTAGAATGCCCCTGAGTTCAATCCCCAGTACCGCAAAAAAAAAAAAAAAAAGAATGGTGGGATTGGGTAGTGGGAAACCCCAAGGCAGGAAATAAAAGAATATAGTACAGAGGAGATATAAAGTTCTAAGTCAGTGTAAGTATAAAGCACATGCACATTGAATTCTTCAAATAAACCTTTAAAATGAAAATATTTAAGAAATATTACAGAAAATACATGTGTCAAACTTGTTTAGTGCAGATTCCAAAATTTAATTGACCACTGTACATAATTTCTTTTTTTTTCTGTATTGTTTTAAATTTCTGGAGCAATTACTGTTCTACAAATATTTTTGGAAATCACAGGTATACATAATTGGTCTTGAAACTGAGTTTTAATTTTATTTTACATTTTATTCAATAGTAGAAAGCATTATTGAATAGATTTCGGTTGGTGAATTTACTGAAAATATGTATCAATTTTTACTGGAATCATTATAAAGAATGTATTGTGATTGGACTGAACAGAAAATGATAGCCAATCACTGGTGTAGGCAAATGGTCCCAATATTTATTCAGATCCTTGACTCATCTATGGGAGTCAAGAGTACATTAGGTGTTCTAGAAAAGCCAACTAAGTTTAATTGTGATGATTTTGGATTAAAAGGAAAAGGTAAATAATTAGTATGAGTGTAAGGCATTTCAAAGGATGAATTCTTTAGGAAATAATGTCAGATTTTAGAAAAAACAATAAAAGGAGATTAAAACTAACATAGAATATAAAATTCGATAATCTCCAATATTTTTAAGCTAGTTTTACTAGCTGGCAGAAGGATTTGTAGAGCATTTTTGTTTTGATTATTTGTTTTGTGGTAGTACATACATGTTTCTGTGGTGTGTGTGTGCATGTGTGTGTGTGTGTGTGTGTGTGTGTATGTGTGTGTGTGTTTTGATAAAGTATATATATAAAGACATTTCAGAGAATTCTGTTATAGTTATAGAATGACCCCTTGAAGAACTTTATAAATTACTGTTTGGAGTTGATGCAATTGAATCATAAGGGTTGTATTCCCAGCAATGGATAAATCCATTGTAATAGATTTATCTGAGTGGTGGTCCCAGCCCATCAGATATGGCTGGAGAGGATGGGTCCCTGGGAGTGCAGCCTTGGGAATTATATATAATTTCTCCTTCCCTTCACCACTCTCTTGCTTCCAGCCTCTGTTATGTGAAAATCAGAGCTCATGTGCTGTCCATCTCTTCACTTCTTGCTTCCATGCCCTGAAATACATGTTCCCAAGCTCACATGAACTAAACATGAAACTGTAAGAAAATAAATCTTATTTCCTCTAAGTTACATGGTTAATCTTTTAGTGTATTGCTATAAGAATATTGAAGGGAACAAACTCCAAACACAAAGTTAAGGCTGCATCAGTGGAATTTAAGGGGCAGTTCCTATACCAACTTAATGATAATACATATAAGATCAATTATCAATTAAGTGGGTTTTATATCTAAGGGAGATTTCTAGGGAGATTAATAGTGGTTAGTGAGGAGGGGATGATGGGCAATGTCAGGCAAGAAGCAGGTACAAGAAAGGAGAATGGAGTAAAAGAGAAGTGAAGGGAAGTAAAGAAAGAAAGGAAATGGGAAAAAATGAAAATACCCATTTTCAGAATTTCTAGCTACTATCATAGTATCTTAAAAATATATTTATAAAGAATATAGGGAATATATAATAAAATGACTGTATGATAAAGAAGAAACAAAATTATATCTTTGGAAAATTTCCTTATTGTGACATAACATTTCTATAATATAGGTTTGAATGTCTGAAATTCAGTAGGAATAAACCTGAAACTATAAATGAAGATATCACTGTTGACAGAAAATTGTGCAATGTTAGCTTATCTATATCATAAACATTGTTATATAAAAATAATTACTATAATCCACAAATAATAAAAATGTATGGTATATACTGCAATGTATTGAATTAAATATTCTTCTTCAATAAAGTTGTGTTGTTTAAAACATATATTATTTATATAAATATATAGTAAATATTTTAGGTCATTCAAGTCAAAAGGAACTCCTTATTCACAACTTTATTTGCTTACAAAAAAAAAATGAGCCTCTAAGTAACTTACTTTGGTTCCAACTTCCTTTTCATTTTTTTTAACTTTCATGAAGAAATTCCAATATTACAAAATACTATTTTTATATTTTCTAATTTTCCTGATTATTGCTTTCCAATGATTTTGGAATAATTTCATGAGATTTAGAGCTATCAATTTCATTATATAATATGTCCAATGATTTGCCATGTGATTTAATGATAAAATAATATACAGTTCTCTGTGTTTAAAAGTATGCAAATTGAAGTCCACATTTTCTCTCTTTGTTATTTTGAAATGATGAATATTTTTGGTAATAAAAATAAATAAATGAAAAATCTTGAAATACTATCAAGTTACAGCTTCATTCCAGTAGTTCATTTATTCTACCGTTATTGGACTAAAACAGCCATATAAATAAGGAAATAAGTATGACTGTGCCCCAGTAAAACTTTGTGGACTCAAATTTCCATTTTATTTTAGTGTTAATTTCAAGATATATTTTTCATTTCACTTTTAACCATTAAAAACAGCAAAAAACCCACTTTTGCTCATTTGCCATTGTAGGTGATGCCAAGTTTTTATTCATGGAACAGTTTGTCATCATACAACATGCTTTAACAAGCAAGTTCAGATATTGCTGATATTTTCTTTTGTGGTTAGCATATATTTTAGAAATATATTCTTGGTTATATGAACATTAACTAAGAGAATCAAATCAAATATACTAAAATTATATATGTAATAAAAATTGTAAAGAGAGCATAACAATAATGTTATGAAGTTTTCCAATATCAAGAAAATACTATGAGAAGTATATCTTGAAGTAAAGCCTAGTAGTCTTGAAGTCCTGTGAGCAAAAGAAAACAAGCAAAGAAAAACTGTAAAGGATGACTTTGGATGCAGAAATACTATTTTAGAACACAAAGTATTTTTTATAAAAGTAATGAGTAGTATTTTATATAGCATCATCTAGCATAAGCATTGTGTATATTAACAAAGATCACTTTCATTCATATTACAATGGATATATTTTGCTTTTTAAGAAAATGACTTGTCATTGAGCTGGGCGTGGCAGCTCAGGCTTGTAATCCCAGCATTTGGGAGGCTGAGACTGGAGGATCACAGGTTTATGGCCAGCCTCAGATACTTGTTTCAAAATAAAGTATAAAAAATAGGGCTAGGGGTTTAGCTTGGGAGTAGGATGTCACTGGGATCAATCCCTAGTACTGCAAAAAAGAAAAGAAAAAGAAAGAAATCAACTTCTCTATTTTTCACCCTTTGGTCCTAATTTACTACTTCTCAGACATTTATATTAAAATCTTACCATATATCATTAATTGTTAATGAAATGGTGAGGAACAGAGCCTCTGCAATGAAGAGCTTTGACTTCACTGCTCATTAATGTTCCATTCTGATCAATCACTCAGGCTTCCTGAGGTATTATTTTCTTTAAGTATTCTTTTATGTTAGATTCCCCAGGAGTAGATTCTCAGATGAAATTTTGAGTGCAGGTAATTTATTAAGTAACTGTCCGAGGATTAAATCAATTTTGAGTGATGAAAATAGAGAAAGAGAAAAGGCCAAGTAAGGGTGCAATTTTAATTTTCCTTTTATACTGGAGATTAAATCCCGGGGAATTCTACATATAAGCTATACTCGCACCTCTTTCTATTTTTTTTTTCCTTTAAACAGAGCCTACTTAAGTTGTTGAGTCTAGCCCCTACCTGTGATCCTCCTGTCTCTCAGCCTCCCAAGTACTGATGTTATCAGCATGTGCCACCAGGCCCAGCAATAAGGGCATTTTGTAAGGCAAAGATCCAACCTCTACTGACCACCTGGTAGATGTGGAGTACAAATTGAAATCCACTGTAGTTAGAGTCATTTGAAGGTGAGAGAGCTGGGCTTTCCTATTCTGTCCACCAATCAGTCATTGGCTATGTTATAGATAAGATGTAAACTTCCAGAACTGTGATCAGAAGAGATACAGTAGTCCAAAGGTAGTCCTAAGAAGAAGGGTTCAGGCACATGTCCTGATAAAGCCCACATGTTTCCAGATGGGAACATGGGTACCTAAAAAGAATCTGAGGCTGTGTGGGTAAAACATTTATTTACTATTTGCTAAAGCTGAAAATAATATTGTATGGTTTACTTTATTCCAAACACCACAAGAAGTTTTTTTAGTTTGTTTTTGTAGATAATCATCCATATACATTTTACTTAGTAAATGTTACTTAAATTGCTATATTTATAATTAATACAAATTCAGCATGTTGTATGTTCATATAATGAGAGGAAACTGTCCTCAATTATTATCGGTTTATTATTTAATCGTTCATGTTATCCTGAATTATAGATTGCTACAGTAATTATAATTGCATATTCAACATAAATATGACAATAGCTGGGAAGTTGCAAGCACTTTAAGTTTGGAAAAACTAAGTAGGTAACCAATGTATACAGAATTCTATTTGAAAAAGTCTCATTATTCATTGTAGGTGTGCTATTTGCCACATAACTGGTGTTTTTTTGTTTTTGTTTTTGTTTTTTAAGCTCTGCAAGGAAGACACACTTGCTAGAAATTCTTATTATTTGGTTTCCTGAAATTGCAAGTTATATTTCTTTCTATTATATAACATATGTTTATATTGTATAAATATGCATCATATATATTATATATATATATATCCTATATTTATTTTCTGTTTTACACACACACACACACACACACACACACACACACACCTTTCACTTTGATTTTATTTTTCTGCTGTAGTCATTAACTCACTGACTGGAAATGTATATAATGTTCTTGTATGTATAAAACTGAAGAAATTTGGCAACATTAATAAGCCTCCAACTTTAAAACATTTTATCTAACATAAGTGCTGTAGTGTAAAAGTTTTACTTCTCTTTTCCTGTTAAACTTAATTTTAAATGCAGTTGTCTCTATCTAATTTAGGAAAATTGTTAGTTGTAAATATTTTTCATTAATTTAAAGTTTATGTTAAAAATTTACATCAATGTGCCCTTATATTTGAGGAACTATATCTCCTCCTAAATTTATAGATTTACATATGAATAATAGTATCCACATATATTTTGGTATATTACCATATATTTTAAATTACTATTGATTAGAGTGAACTTTAAGATTTCTCTTAAAAATAGAATGATTTTTTTTTTTTTTTGTACTGGATATTGAACTCAGAGGCATTCTATTTTGGAGTGACATCCCTCAGCCCTTCGGTTGTTGCTGTTTTGTTTTGTTTTGAAAGAGAATATCCTCAGTAAATTGTAGAAAGCCTCCCTAAATTGATTAGGCTGAATGTGAATTTGCAATCCTCCTGTCTCAGCCTCCAAGTACGGGGATTATTAGCAAGTGCAGTGTCTGAATGACAGTGACATTTAATGTTATCTTTACATATTGTGAATTTTTCAATGTGTGGAAAAGCTCAGTGGTAGGTGTTGACAGTAGTGTGAGAATTGATTACTAAAGATCTAGGATTATTTGGGCATATAAGTTGCAGAGCCTTTTTATATCTTCAAAATATAAATTGTAATGAAATTACTAGTATCTTAAACCAGATGGTGATCTACTCTAAAACAATTTTTAAGAGAAAATAAGGCTGGAAGAGACCATGGAAATTTTAAAATATATTAAACTTGAAATGATCAATAAAAGTAAGTAGAGTCTCCCTTACAAATAAAAATATAGCAAATTCACTGGTTAAAGACACCGAAGAAACACCAGTGTTTCCTATTGAGTGTGCATACCTGGAATAGTAAAGACACAAATACCATTGACGAATAGACTTCTGCGCACTTTCTGATGTTAAAAGCACAAAGTTCATCCATATTGTAGATGTCCTAAATTAACATAGAATATAATCTTCCTATCCTAACTGCAGTTTCTTAGAGAATAATATTAAGGCACATTTAAAGGTTCAAATATTCTTCTTTAAACAGAGGTATATATTCCACCTGTATATAACTGGGAAATGTAAAAATATACATATATACATATGTACATATGTTTAAAGCACCCACTGATTAATATTTAGCTATTATTTGGAAAATGGTAATTACCTTATTTACATGAATTAATTTAAAATTCAGGAAAATTTTAGCAATCCCTTTATGACAATGACAATTTAAATTTGAGTATAAAATAGTGATCTTGTGCAAGACAAAGATTATATTAATTTATCTAGTTCCTCATGTATTATAAATAGACTAACAGCTAAATCTTAGTTTTATAACTAAGTACAGGATTTGTAAAAATGTTTAATTTTGCCCAAATAATGAAAACAATGCTTTCTTACTTTTTTTATTAATTAGTGCATTGTAATCATGCATGGTTGTTAGGTACAAGCTAATAAAGGCATATATGCACACATTTCTCATTTAACCCCTTCCCCAATTCCCACCCCACTCCCTGGTCCTCCCTCCTTCTCAAGTTCAGTTTAGTGATTGACTTTGATATATTTGTGAAAGTACATGATGTGCATTAGGGTGCACCCCTCGCCTCCCATTCATCACCTTCCATTATGTCAACTTCTTTGCTTATCAAAGTTTCTCCTTTTTCATCTGGAGTCCCTCTTATGCCCTATCTTCTCCCTAGCATCCACATATTGTGGAGAGCATATGCTGTTTTACTCTTTGTGACTGACTAATATCACCTAACATAATGTTTTCCAGTTGCATCCATTTCCGTGCAAATAACACAATTTTGTTCTTCTTTATGGCTGAGTAAAATTCCATTGTGTACATATCCTATAGTTTTGTAATCAGTTCATCTGTTGATGGTCATCTTGGCTGCTTCCATAGTTTGGCAATTGTGAATTGTGCAGCTATAAACATAGATACACATGTTTCGGTCTGATAGTTTGCTTTCCATTCCTTTGGGTAGATACCCAGAAGTGGTATTGCTGGATCATATGGTAGGTTCATTTTCATTCATCTGAGGATCCTCCATACTGTTTTCCAAAGTGGTTGCACTAATTTGTAATCCCACCAACAATGTATTAGGGTTCCCACTTCACACCCTCGCCAGCATTTATTATTTATTGCCATTCTGATTGGAGTTAGGTGAAATCAAGGTAGTTTTGATTTGCATCTGTCTCATTGCTAATGATGTAGAACATTTCCTCATACATTTATTGGGCATTTGTATTTCTTCTTTTGTGAGGTGTCTATTTAGATCCTTTGCCCATTTTTTGATTGGTTTATTTGTTTTCTTAGCTGTGAGTTTCTGGAGTTCTCTGTATATCCTAGATATTAGACCTTTATCAGAAGAGTGCTGGCAAAAATTTTCTCCCACTCTGTGGGCCCTCTATTGAGGTTCTTAATAGTTCCCTCTTCTGCACAGAAGCTCTTCAGTTTAATGCAATCCTGTGTATTAAATTTCCTTTGAGTTGCTTGTGCTTTTGAGGTCTTCTTGAGAAAGTTTTTCCCTTGCTTATGTGTTAAAGTGTTAGGCCTATGCCCTCTTCAAGTAGCTGCACTACGAATGGGACTTTTATTCATTAATTTCAGAGCTCATACATTTTAGGCATCATAGTTTCTCCAAAATGAAAATTTTCTAAATAATGAAAGTACATGCTACAACCCATAGAAAAAAGAGGCTGTGTATTTATATGCAGTGGTCTTTCTATATAAATAGAATTATTTGCGTTCTTGATGATTGCCATACTGATTGGGGTTAGGTGAAATCTCAAGGTAGTTTTGATTTGCATCTCTCTGATTGCTAATGATGTGGAACATCGCCTCATAAATTTATTGGCCATTTGTATTTCTTCCTTTGTGAAGTGTCTATTTATATCCTTTGCCCATTTTTTGGTTGAGTTATTTGTTTTCTTAGCTGTGAGTTTCTTGAGTTCTCTGCATATCCTAGATATTAGTCCTCTATCAGAAGAGTAGCTGGCAAAAATTTTCTCCCACTCTTTGAGCTCTCTGTTGAGGTTCTTGATAGTTCCTTTGCTGCACAGAGGCTCTTCTGTTTAATGCATTCCCATGTATTGACCTATCTTTGAGTTGCTTGTGCTTTGAGGGTCTTGTTGAGAATATTTTTACCTGTGCCTATGGGTTGAAGTGTTGGGCCTCTGGCCTCTTCAAGTAGCTGCAAGGTCTCTGGCCTGACTTTCAGGTCTTTCATCCACCTTGAGTTGACTCTTGTGCAGGGTGAGAATGTGGGATTTATTTCCATTTTCCTGCATATGGTTAACCCGTTTTGCCAACACCATTTGTTAAAGAGAATATCTTTTTTCCAGTATGTTTTTGGCTCCTTTGTCAAAAATCAATTGACTGGGTGCGTTTATTTCTGAGTCTTATATTCTTCTCCATTGGTCTATATGTCTTACCATGCTGTTTTTATTACATTTGTATTTTTGTGTGTGTGTGATGTGTCTACTTAATTCACTTGCCCATTTATATGTCTTACCATGCTGTTTTTATTACATTTGTATTTTGTGTGTGTGTGTGTGTGTGTGTGTGTGATGTGTCTACTTAGTTCACTTGCCCATTTTTTATTACTCTCATCTTGAATGCACTTCAAAATCTAAATCAATTCAGAGATGGATAAAGGTAAATGTTTCTTTTTCATTTCCTATATCTCTAATGTAGAAGTCAAATTATATCCCTAGTCTTTACTACTTTCAGTACAGAAAAGAGATTTGTTCTAGAAACATGTTTTGTTCTATATTTGTTAGCGAAACATATTTTTCTGTGGTGATCATTTCTCAAATATTTCCTATAAATTTTTTGTGGTACTGGGGATTTTACCCAGGGGAATTCTACATCCAACCTACACCTGCATCCCTACTTTTCATTTTTATTTTGAGACAGAATCTTGCTATGTTGTGGGGGGCCTCACAAAGCTGCTGAATCTGGCTGTAAGCCTGCAATCCTCTTGTCACAAGTACTGGGATTACAAATGTCTACCACCATTCCTGGCTAAACATTTCCAATACTAAAAATAAATAAATAAATAAATAAATAAATAAATAAATGTATATATATGTATATATATATATATATACATATATATATATTGCTTTCTGTTAGAACAATCAGAACAGTTAATCTTTAGAAGATTTGTTTATTTATGAAATTATGCATTTGGAAAAATGAATGTACTTATTATAAATACTACCTTGGTAAATTTGATGCAATCTAGTGATAATAGGAAAACATGTCCTTAAAAATAAATTGACATAATTAATTTTTTAGTTGAGAATTGATTTAGTTTTGTTATACTTTTAATGGTGCATTGTATTTATACATCACAGTGAGGTTTGTAGTGATACAAATATACATGCACAAAGCACTTGGTGCATTTCCCTTTAAATACTGCCCCTTTCTTCCCCCTCTGAATACATATAAGTGAGATTGGAAATGAAATGTTCATATATGGACATGAAACTATTTTATTCATCAGTCATCCTTCCCCCCTCCTTCTCTCTCTCCCTTCTCTCTCTCCCATAATACCCTTTCACCCTTCTATTGATCTTTCTCCTTAATAGCATACTCATACTGATACACAGATATGTATTGTTTTAAGTGAGCCTAGTTAGATTTTAGTGAATTACTTATTTTTGCAACTTATGTAAGTAATAACTACTTCAATGTCTGGTGTCTCTTAATTCCTGAATTGCCCTGACCTATAAAAATTAGCATATTTATCTTTTTAGATATTTTATGAATTTCCTCCAATTGCTTATAATGCCTTTTTCTGAAGTGCATAAAAATGTGGCCCTGATGTCAATCCTTTTAAGCAGAGTGACTGCTAAGCATAAATGTCTAACTTTACAATTATATAACTATATACCTTTTTTTCACAGAGCCATGATATATCAGGCATAACAATGTGAATATTTTAAAAAAGTGTATAGAATTTAAATGAAATGTATGACATTATTATGAAAGACATTCTTTTATTCTTCTGAAAATGATAACTTAATAATTCTATACTAGCAAAATGACATATTGAGATATTTCTTTAACAGGGTGGCTTCCACAATGCCAGTATTAAATCATCTTTTTATTGGTGGCATAATAGCTTTTATTTGAACAATGCTTTACAACTTTCAAAGAGTTATTTTACATATTAGTCCTGATCTTCAATATAACTCTATAGAGAGGGAGATAACTGGTAGGGTCTTGTTCTGTTTTGTTTTTGTTTTTGTTTTTGTTTTTTAATAAATGAAGAAACAGTAGTTTAGAGAGGATTTTTAGGATGGCCATATGTAGCAACTTAGTAGCCAACCTAATCTTGAAAATATGTCATTTATGCTTTGGACACTAAATTTGAAGAAAAAGTTCATAAAAATTAAAAAATCAAGTTAGCAAGTAACATAACAAATTATACTAAACTAAATAACACCAATCATCTGAGTAACAGTGAAATATGTTTAACTATAGTCTAAACATTTATACACATCACATATTTCAAATAATATAGCCATAGTCCATCCCAATTCTTTAGAAATTTGCGTGATAATCCACATATTTAATATCTAAATGCTATTTGGCTGAATTTAGTTTCCCTTGAGTCAAACATGATATATTATTGTCATTGTTTAAAAATAATTCAATATATTTTTAAGAAGAATGTATTTTTTCTAATGATCCTGAGAGCTACTATTTGTACTGATTTTACAGTTCAAATGCATGCAGTAACTTTCATGGCAATGGTGAGATTTCCAAGAAAACAGGCCAAGTTTTAGGCAGTGAATGTTCAGATACTGTAAAACTGTCCTGCTTCTTCTCTGCCCTTCAGTGAAGGAGAAATCTCATGCTAACATTGCCTAAAATACTTGTTTTCAGATAAAACCTTAACCCTTTTCCGTGTTCACTCATCTCTTGTTGCTTTCTCAAGGTGCTTAGGAGGCTCCCTGTCAGAAATATGTACTTAATGTGCTTTGTGACCAGAGCGCTTTCCCCTCCAATATGTCCCCATAACATGTTCTCTCACCAATTTTACTTCCCTGCTAAATTATCTCCTTCCTTGAGAGTGCAGAATGTCCCCCAGTTATGATGATTTGTCATAACTATTTTTTTTACTGTATGATGATGCAAATGCATTCATTAGCAACTTTTAATTCCAATCTTAATTTTTTATATTTTCCTGAGCTACTGATATGTAGCTTGGTACTTTTTTTGGAGATTTTAAGCAGGTCTATGACCACAAAGTTAAAATAATAATGATAATAATAATAACAATAATAATGCTACTGTACTCTACAGTACATTGTGTTGCTAAATTATGATGTTTAGAAGGTTACATATGTTAAGTGCATTTTCAACTTATGATGTTTGTTAGTAATAATAGGTTTATTAAAGTACAACCTCAGTGTAAGTCAAGGAGCATTTGTACATCTTAGACCATTCTATGCAGAAAAAATAAATTCTTCCACTATAGAAAATACTCTTATCCTGACTTCATCATCCCTATTGAGCACTTATCCTTGTTATAAAAATAATATTATGTGTTTATTAGTTTTCATTTCCCCTATAATATAAGCATGATGAGGAAGGTACTGGGCTTCCTCTAGCTCATCATTCTATTCACAACACTGAGGAATGTAGAATCCATGTATTTTTGAATATTGAATAATTTATTTACACAACTCTAACATTGCCTGTGGACTCTTGATGTTCTATTCATGCAATCACACCTTTAGAATTCATGGTTTTTGGTACCAAAGAACAGGTAATTCCTAGTTCAGACTTGGTCAAATGAATGCTCTATTGCCTTGTACTCTGAAGGGCATGACATCTAGATTTAATGGTCCTTATGCTTAATTTAAACTAATGTAATATTTGAATAAGCTTTACACATTTGCTAGCTGTGAGCTTATTGGTATGACACTTTGTAGCACATAGCAGTCATTTAATTCTAGTCACAATCATATATATATATATATATATATATATATATATATATATATATATATGTATGTTGTAATATGGTATGATTATACCCAAATAATTTTTATAGAACAAAATTCATATTCAAACTTCACTTGCAAAAGAATTGATGAGTTTTTATCTAATAAGCCAAAATGTAGTATAACTCCTTAGTATGTGTGCAGTTTTACAGGAAAATGCACAAATTTGAGCAAAAAATACTACAAACACAATGTCATAGTGGTCTATTGTGGGGTCCTCCCAATGAAGGGGGCCCCTACTCCGATCTCCCTGGAGCATCTACCCAGAAAAGGGGGTTCCCCGAGGAAAAGGAAGGTCGCGCCTCAATGAACACACGGCGGGGACTGAGCATCAGAGGACTCATCCATTTATTGCACGAGGGGCAAAGAGCTATATAGAGCAAAGTGTGAGGAGTGTCTCCTTGCAGAGCCAATGAGGTTAAATGTCATCTTGGTCATGCCTCTTTGGCTCAGTCCAAAAGCTGATCACGCACCAGTCACGCTACCAGGGACCTATCAATGTCTTGATCACACTGAGGAGACATCCCTCATCCAATCCTGGTCTCTGGTAAACACTCTTAGGTCTCTGCTCTCACCATTTCCCCTCTGCAGCATCCTTGATGCCTTTTTTCCTTTCCGTTGGGTGGGGCTACTGCCTTCTCTCTGGGGATCTTTCCCCGCAGTCTATGACTAATATTCATATATCTAAGGCTAAAACAAACAGTAGGAAATAAATGTATACTTGGTAAATTTTAGAATATTTATTTAAATTGATGGTGCCTATCAAGATAAAATAAACATGTGTCCATAGGGTATTAATAATCTATTTTCTGTGTTAATTACTCAGTGTGCAATTAGGTTTTCAGTGGTACTCATTCTCAAAGAGAGGGAATATTTTTATACAAATATTGTGCTTGGAGCAGTAAGTTTACATTTTGAAAATTTCTAGAGAAAAATTAACCAAACAAAAATCTCTTATTGACTAGAATTAATTTGTTTCTCTTCCCATTCTGCTGTTCTTCTTTATTCTGAATGACACAAAAATATCAATAAATTCATTGACGCATCGCACAAATAACATTGCTTCTTTTTTCAGAAAAAATCATTATGAGAACTCAAAAGAAACATTTTAGGCCAATAAAAAGAATAAAATTAAAGCATTAGAAATCACTTGAGATTCTTTATCATAGTGCCTTTTCATAGAATATGTTTGTAAGACCTAATGTTTATGCTATTTGTTTCAAATTAAGTGGCTGTAAGTAATGAAAACCAAAGGCAGGCCAAATCCAATAGCAAAGAATAGTGTTAATATGTAGTAGTAACTCTAAATCTCAGATAATACTATGAAGATAAACAGATTATGAGCAATAGAAAACAAATTAATTGGTCTTATGTCAGATATTTTGTATAATTTAAAAATTTGTAAATTAAAAATATAAAATATTAATTTCAACCAACTAGACTTTCAGTTTATCTGGTTAATCCACTTTTTCTATTTTGTATTTTGTAATGTATATTTTCTCTGTATGTATATATGTATGAATGTATTTTCGTCATACTAGGTATTGAACCAGAGGGAGCTTTACCACTGAGCTACATCTCCTATATCTCCAGCCCATTTTTTATTTTATTTATTTATTTTTTAAGTTTGAGACTTGATCTCACTAAGTTGCCCAGGCTTGCCCTTGAACTTGCAACCACTTGGTATGTTAAAGATTGAGAGTTAAGTGTTAAAGTTTTCCATTACTAATGATTTCCTGTCCATTTTTCTTCTCATCTCCTTGTAAAAAAATGTATTATTTGGTTACATAAGTAACTACTAATTTTATTTTAAATAATATTTCAATTTTATAGTGTTTTTTTAAGATCATGTGATATAGGATCTAAATAATTTTATGATAAAACTACTTCTCATTACATTTTCTCTATATTTTGTTTTAGTGTCTTGAAATCATGTTACTTTAGTTGTGTCTCTTGTACAAGGCATTGAAATGACTTTTGCTTTGTTAACTGATATAAAATAAATTTCTTTTTTATAGATAGCTAAAAATTATTTTATTTCTTATTTGGAAACATGACCTCCCTAGGTTGCTAAAAGCCTCACTAAATTGCTAATTCTGGCTTAGAACCTATGATCCTCCTGTCTCAGCCCCCCATGTAGTGGCATTACAGGCATGCACCATATCCAACTTCCATTAAAAACTTCAACATTACTGACTTATTAAGGTGCAGCTCAAAATATTACTTTTGTTATTGGTTAACAATGCAAGAGTATTATAACAGTTCTAGGTAATATATTTCCTTTACACACCTTCTGGTACAATTTTCATGCACTTCAAGTTCAAATATTTATTCAACAAGGAGACATTATAACTGATATCACACAATGATATTTTATATCTACCTATATTTGGAGAGGAAATTGGAAAAGGATTCCAAAGGCACATAAGAATTTCTGATCTGATAAAATGTCACATTTTTGTACCTATGGTTGTTTCATATACCAAAATTCATCAATCCGTACAACAAAATATAGTGAATTTTATTGTGGATGAAAAAAATCACTAAATTCTTTTTTATATATTAACTCATTAATTAATCAATTATAAATTAATTATATATACATTTAACACTTATATTGAATAATATATTGTAAATAATATGTATATGCTACATATATACATGTTGCATAGTGCAGGTTTATCATAGCACTTGAACCATGGCTAAAGTTGCAGACACACACACACACACACACACATATATTAAACATAAGATACATATTGTATAGAATAGGTATTATATATAGTATTATATATAATTATGAGATAGATATTATATATATATCATTTTAGTTTTTCCTAATTATGATACCTAGTTTTTAAATGTTTTATAAAATCCTATTTCTGAAAAAAATTGTTTTTATACAAGATACAATATATATGAAAGTCATTTAACAATTTTACATTTTAAAGAGTCATTTTGTTAATTTTATAGATTGAAAAAGTTATTTTCAGATTCATTGAATATAATTTTTAAAATAACTTATAGATGACCAATGAAAAATATTTTCAAGAAGTAGTAAATAGCTTAGTTATTACTTTTACTTTTAATCAATGTGTTAATAGTATCATTTTCAATCTAAGCAATATTCATACAAATGGTTATTGTTGAAGACTTAGTTTAATTAAAATGAGAATATCCTGTAGGTCCATTTTCTTTTTGAAAATTTACACTGATATATGTTACTATAAAATGAAAGCCAACAAATGTAGGAGAGTTCTTATCTCTTCTTCAGAATGCCTCATGTATCAGGACAAATAATCTAACATAGGCAAAAAATAAAATAAAATAAATATTACATTTTTATTCTATGATTTAGTACTGCCATGAAAATTTTTTTTTCAAGGGACATATTTCAGCTTTATTCTTCAATCACTGTTAGAGTTATTGAGACTTTGGCTCATTAGACATTTATAACTCATTTAGTTTATTAATTCTGATTATACTGAATATTTTCATATTTTTATTGATGCATTGTAATTATACCTACTCCTCTCTCTCTAATTCCTTCTCCATACAAGTTAGTGAGATTAGTAGTGATGTCTTCATGTATAGACATAAGATTATCTGAATTGTTTTCTTTCTTAATTTTCCTTTTTCTCCTCCTCATCTCCATCTCCACTTCCTTTCTACTATTCCACTGGTATCTCTTCTCCTTTACCTAAAACCCTTTTGTTTCCTAGTTTAATTATAGCTTCCATATATGAGAGAAATCATGATCTTTGACTTTCTGAGACTAGTTGATCTCACTTAGCATAATATTCTCTAGTTCTATACAGTTTTTCTGAAAGTCCCATAATATTGTACTGTAATTAACTGCATTTACTGTATAAATAGAAGTCAAGACATTTCATATCAGATGTTTAAATCAGTTTTAGATTGCTTCAATTTTTTTGTGGAATTGGAAAGTCAGGCAAAAACTTCCATTTTAATTTATTTAAGCATACAAACATTACTTTTCACCCCAAAACAATAATGCAGAGTGCTTTTTTTTTAATTGTAGTAATTCGTGCAATATAGCATACATCTTTGTTAAGTACAAGTTGTTAAAAACATATTTGCACACAATTCTCATTTGACCCCTTCCCCAATTCCCACCCCGCTCCCTTACCCTCCCTCTCCCTCAGGTTCAGTTCTGTGAGTGACCTTGATATGATTGTGTAAGTACATCATGTGCCTTAGGGTGTCCCTCTGCCCCATGCATCCACTACAATTAGATCATCTTCTTTGCTTATCGAGGAGAATCTCTCCTTTTCATCTGGAGACCCTCCTTTACCCCAACTTCTCTCTAGCATCCTCATATTTGGGAGAACATATGCTTCTTTACTATTTGTGACTGGCTAATCTCACTTAGCATAATGTTTTTTTTATTAAATTACTTTAATTAGATGTTGTGTGAAGCAGCATCTAAAGACTTAGTTGGTCCTATACTACTTAGTGAGTATAGTGTAGTAAAATAATTGATTTTCTCCTTGAGATTTGTTTTCATGCTTATTTTATTTCTTCATTGCCACAAGCTGGTAGAATTTAACTAAAGTTAATTTTAATTAAGGAAAGTAAAATATATGGATATTCTTTCTCTTTGCACATTAAAGTGCAACAGAAAATATATTATAATGTTCTTTACTGTTGGAATAAATTACTTTTATATATTTTCCTTATTTGTTTTGTTGTTTTTGATTTTAATTTTAATTTATTTTTTGTTATTTTTGTTGCTATTTTTGAGTGGCAAAAATATGAAATAAGACTAATTGAATACAAAATAATAAATGACATGAACCACCTAGTTCAACCTTTAAAATGCAAGGATTATGCTCTTAACAATATAAATTATTTAGTAAGCTAAAAAAGAGATATCACTTAAATTGCTAAATAACTCACTTTCTTTTCAGTTCACTAGATGTCCTTTGACCACTGTTATACTGATGTTTCTGGGAGAAAGAAAAGGAAGACAATATATGGAATTTTTTTTTTCCTTTGAGATTCAGTGATGTGCTGATTAGGTAGTGCAGTTTCTAAAAGACTAGATGTATTGGATATATCTCATGTTCTTGTACCCCAATACATCATTTGGGTTAATTAGAACTCATGAAAATGTTCCCACTCTCACTCTCTTCTTATCTGACCCATATGAGATGATGATATGATCATCCTGATGATCAACATTTATTATTTTTAAGGCAACATAAAATAGTGATTATATTTAAAGTCAAACAATTTATTTCTAAGCTATGTAAGCTATTTTCCATTCAGGACAGAGGTATCAGTTAAAAGTTTGACTGAAAAAATTAAGAATCCTTTTGAAATTTTGAAGTATATATTACACAGTTTCTTAAAATTTTGAGAAAAAAATGATCCTTTCTCTATTTTGAAAATTATAGATACTTTTGCATGTGGGATATAAAATTAACACTTGAATTTAAGAAACAAATTAGAAAAAGTAAAGCAAATAAAATTAATATAATTGTAAATTTTTGTTTTAGATAAGAATTGATAATAAATATTCTTATGATTTGAATGATTATTAATATTATCTAAGGCTTCTCATTAATAAAGACTGTTATCCTGAATAAATTTTTCATCTATTCATTCATTTATATATTTATGCATATATCTACATATCATATACCTGGCTATTTTCTGATTTATTAATCTAACCCATTACTTATTTTCAAATAATCATTTTGTAAATAAAATCTAGAGTTATAAAACAGTAGCAATTTTTCTTAATTTTGAAAACAACATACAAGGTTAATTTTACAAAATATCATATAATAGTTAATTCTAAAATTTCAAAAAATAATATCACTTTACTGAGAAAAGATTGACTACAAGAAGATCTGGAGATGTCATAGTTTAGAAAAAGGAGTGTAATAAATTTTTATAAGCATATATTATTTTGTATTGATTGTAAGATTTCTTTAAAAATAATAAGGAAATTACTGAGCCAATTTGATCATTTTCATGGCTACAAGCACAAGATTATGAGAACCTGGGGTTCAATTTTGATGATCTAGAAAAGGATGTGGGTTCCCTGATTTTTTGTATGTATATATGAGTGTATTTTATGCATGTATGGATGGGAAGAGGAATGGATAAGTAGACACATATAGTTGGTTATGAAGATTTTTAAAAAGAAATATTTAAATGTCACTAAACAAACTATTTTTTTGCTACAAAAATAATTTTCACTGAAGCCATTATAATTTTTTCATTGGAAATTTTGCTTATTCTGCTTTTTTTATCTTGTGAATATTTGCATATGAAGAATTCTTTATTTAATGATGTAAAACATATTTTTGCTGAGGTTTTCAGATATGATAAATATATTGGCTATTAAATCAAGCATTTTTAATTTAATGCTTATAATAGTTTAGCATTTATGTTGTTATAATGAGTTGTCCTGGTTTATGCTTAATGACTTGCTTGTATTATTATTTGAGTACATATTTTCCTAAACCAGAAATGTGTGAAATGAAAAAACATGCTGATGAGACACGTTTGTTTTGCAAATCTGAAAAAATAGACTTATTTATTGTAAACATATACAATTTATCTTCTATTAAAAACTTATCTTTTGCTATTTAAGAATTGGGAAGAAAGAAAGAAAAAAGAAAGAAAGAATGAATCAGAAGTTTTAACAGTATATGCTCACACTCCACACACACACACATGGACACACACACACACACACACACAAATACACTTATGCATATTTACAGAAAACAGAGTACATGCTTCTTAGAATATTTACAAGTCTGTAACAGAATTGTCAGGAAATTATTTTCTGATATTTCAAATTATTATCAGTTGTTTGTCTTTAAACCGGGAAAAAAAACAGGTAAAAGTTACTCAAGAACTATAATGATAGGGAATTCATAAAGACATACACAGAGACCAATAAAAGCTCATGCTTTACTTTAGTGAACAGCCTTTGTATATAGAGTTAGCCCTTTGTATTCATGGGTTTCACTTTTAGGAAGTCAATCAACTACAGATCAAAATAATTGGGAAAAATTGTTTCTATAGTGAATATGGTCATACTTTTCTCAGTTGCTTGTTCCCTAAATAATACAGCATAAAAACTATTATATATTAAGAGTGATTCTGATACAATTTAAATTATATGGGAATATCTCTGTGGATTCTATGGAAAACTAAGGTTTCTGTATCCAGAGAATACAGAGGATATGAAAGAATGACTGAAAGAAGTGAAAAAAAATAATTTATAATTTTTAAATAAGATAATTTCAATAGGTTAAGTTCAAGAAAGTATATTACTAGTAACTTCCATAAGGTTAAATCTTGAAGATATTATTACTATCATTAGACTACTTAAGTGTGATTATAATAGCTATAATTTTAGGAATATAATTGGAAACCATATTTACTATCCTATTCACTTGTAGTTCTGTAATTTAATATCCAGCAACAATGACTTCATTTTTCTGTAGACCACTACAGGTGTTATTGTACATTTGACATGGGATGTTAACATTAGACCACCTTTTCCTCTACCATTACTAAAACAAATATACATTAGAGTTGGAATTATGGTAAGAGTTATGGAAGCTATGTACCTAGTGTCCAAATTTAAGGATGCATTCATTCCTAGGAAAGAGTCCAAATTTTAAGTTGCAAGAAGAAATTATGGACAGCTTTTACAATTTTTATTTTGTGGGTCATCATTAGAAAATGGTTATTTCATATAACTTGTTTCCTCTCCTACCCATCCATACTTCTTTGGCCTCAGTTTACACTTCAGTCCTGCAGAGCCAGGAAGACAAATACATTTTCAGATCAATATCAGTTCCAGTGAAGACAAATCACTGTTACTCCATTAATGAAAGGTGTCTGGTACTCTATTAGACAGTCAGGATAGGTTACAATTTCTGGGAAATTTTTCCATCTGCAATATTAAATTTAATATTGTTACCAGGCCATTGAATAAACTTTGGATATGATACTAACATCACATTTTTTTGTAAACATTGGACAAGCCAGATGAAACTGGTATAAATTTGACAGATCCCACAAGACTAATATCAAATAGTGGTTATTTTCTTCCTTGATTACAAGGATCTACTAAGATCTTTGTAAGCTGGTCCACAACATGAAATGACCAACTACTACCAAAGCAATTTGAGAGTGTATCTGTTCTGCTTCCAACATTTAACCTGCTCACCAATCTTTTATCTGGTTGGCATATGCTTCTTTCTGGTCTTTCTCCTTATATTTGGGGACACATTTTAAAGGTGCTATCTCTCACATCCCTCTTCTTTGGAGCTGATCAGCGCGTGATCAGCTTTTGGACTGGGCCAAAGAGGCATGACTAAGATAACATTTACCCTAATTGGCCCTGCAAGGAGACACTCCTCTCGCTCTGCTCTATATAATTCTTTGCCTCTCGTGTAATAAACGGATGAGTCCTCTGATGCTCAGTCCCCGCCATGTGTTCATTGCGGCGCGACCTTCCTTTTCCTCGGGAAACCCCCTTTTCGGGGTAGATGCTTCAGGGAGATTGGGGAAGGGGCCCCTTTCATCAGGAGGACCCCACACACTAGCATATTAGTTTTATAAAATTCCTGGTTCTAAATTCTTTTATAAAATTTCTTTCAGTTTGATATATCTACAGTCTTCTCTGTCTTCTTGATCAAAATAGGACTTGTATAGAAAAAAATATAAAATACAAATTATTTACCTGTGACATTTTTACAAATTAAAAGCTATGAAAAATAATATGTCTTCATTTGATTTGTATTACTATTAGTATCCATGTTCCATGTCGTATCTTAAAGCCTTTTAGCTAGGCTATTTATGCTTATACCATTTTTTTTCCTCTGAACAAAAATAAAATTTTTAGTTCAAAAACATGAATTACTACCACTTTCAGGAATCACTTAAAGAATAATCTTAGACTTTTAAAAAAATAATTAGCTTCTTTAATTAATAAGTGGACTTACTTAGACATTTTCTAATTTTTATTTTATATTTGCACCATGACAAATAATCACAATTTTATGTCATAATTTTCTTGCATTCAATGGATGTTACAGACCTGATTTCCATAACCACCCTCAGTTCATATCATGACAAACACAATATATCCAGAATTAGCCTTTATGTTTTAACATCTTTTATTAAATAAGTTAGAGATCTTTTTTTATCCTTTATTCTCTTTTTTATTGGTGCATTGTAATCATACATCTTTGTTAGGTACAATCTGGTAAAGACATACATGCACAAATGACTCCATCATGTTTTCTACTTTAAACTCAAAGCAAGCAATAGTTAAAAAGGCTAATGTTAAAGGTAGGAAATTCTACATCTGTGTTAATATGCTTAATTGTTGTTACAAATTTGTTCTAAATTTTTAAATTATTCCTTTACATTGTTCAATTTTACATTTTGAATTAGAATATATTTTAAATTATTCACTTTGGATCTCAAAGATATTTAAATTTTATTTTTGATTGATTGATTTGTTGGATTGGTATTGAACCCAGGGATGTTCTACCACTCGCCTACATATTCAGCCCTCTGCTTATTTTGAAACAGAATCTGGCTAATTTGCCAAGGCTGTCTTCAAACCTGCAATTCTCCTGCCCCTCAGTCTCCCCCAGTACTGGGTTACAGGTGTGTATCACTGCACCTGAATAATATTATTTATAAGTGTGATATTCAAAAATAATAAATGTGGACTATGAGAAGTTGAATAAATTAAAATACAATAGTCTTTGATTATTCTAGTTTCAAGATGGCAGCTCAATATTCTCTTTCATATTTTACTACACCATTTTGTATCACATGAAATGTATGAACTGAGTTACAAAGTAAATTGTATTTAAGCCAATATTTTTTCTTGATATGTTTATAGCAATTAGGGTTATGATATAAATATTGATTGTTATAGCATCTTAAATATTTTCCGATTGTTAACATTTTTTCAAAATAGTACATCATATGGTTTTATAGTTCTCTGAGTAAACAAGATGTAGGTTCAGGCTGCACATTAAATGTTATATTACATCTCTATCTCACTCATACAATTGCATTTCTTGATCAAGTATTGAAGCATTACTTGAAGATATATATTATATTACTAAAAATATAGTAACCTTCTTTGTGAAGTGCTAAAAAAAAAAACCAAATAGCATGCTCTTCTTGTTTGTAGTTGTTACCCCAATAAAAATCAGCCAAGCAAAAAACAATGAATTTGAAGTGGATAGACTTTAATTATCTGATTCCTAGGGAAATATTAAAACAATTTGCACTTGCACAGTTTGATCACTAAATTAAAGAAAGCTGTGTAATTGACACTTGAAAAATGCCCTCATTAATATTTTGTAATTTAAAATAGAAAAATTTGTTAAAATAAGTTCATATTAATGGAAGGCCAGTATGTAACATAATTGAAGATAATCAGTTCTGTATTTTAAAAAAAGTTAGAAATTGAAGCAGATCTTCAAATGTGATTAACTTTAGTTATTATCCAAGCTACTTATGTTGTTGGGCTACTAAAATGAACATTGATAGAAAATACAGAAAGATTTAGGTTCTGTTGCTGACATTGCAACATTTGAGGGAAAGTTTTGGTGATGACAAATATGTACTTTAATATGGTTTAGAAGCTGTACAGTGGCACACATCTGTAAATTTCAATAACTTGGGAAGCTGAGGCCCAAATAACCGTGCATTTACTCCAAACTCTAAAATATATTACTCCAATCCTAACATTTCCACTAACATTATATTTCTATATCTGACTGATGTCTTGCTATATTTATATATCTAATAAGTCACAAATTTATCAAAATCACATGAATACTACTAATTCCTCATGATTTTATTTTTCTCATTATATTGTATGCATTACTTATTGTATATATTCACTCAAATATTATATTCATAAGAGCATGACAGTTTATGAAGCACCATAATCTGAAAATTTATCAATTTTCTCAATGCCTAGAAAATGGGGGCATAAAATAACCATACTTGTAATTATACATCAATTGGGAATGCAAGGGCTGGAGGTCTGCTCAATAGTAGACTGCATGCTTAGCATGTGTGAGGACCTGGGTTCAATTTTCAGCACTGAAGAGGAAAAAAATGAAAATGTAATTTATAAATACAAGTGATGCAAAATGAATTATATAAAAGTAGAGAGTTTTTAAAAACCTCAAAATGTGTATTAGCTATTCTGAATGATTAAAAAAATTATAGTTCTCATAATAACCAAATGAGGAAAACACTGATCACCTTCTCATGTTAGCTAAAAATAAATTGTAAAATAGTTAGATTAAGTGATATTCAATGTCACACTGTTAGCAAGTGGCATGCTAGTCTGCCTTGAATTCTGGTTTAAATCTCAGATTATTAACCACTGTTCAAAATTATTTAGCTACTATGTGTCATACATGTGGTTTTTAAATGATCAAGTGAAATTTGAAAGTACAAGGAGATTTAAATATATATTAAACAAGTGATATAATTGAAGAACACTCAGGAATTACAATATTATGAAAAGGCATGATTAAATTCAGGGTCAATATTTGGAAAATTTTGAAGTAGGGAGGCTTTCATAATTATGAAGACTCTAACCACATACATTGAATAGTGAACTATTGTATCAAATATCATAGGATAAATTACATAACTCCTAAAACAAACATGATTTGAATGTATGCAAAACATATAAATTCCTCCTATTGCAGCAGAAAATTATGCTGCTGTCATTCTCAAGTCATCTGTACATTATGCCCATATTTATTAAGAACCAAGATTGAGTAACTGAAATAAGAATCCTAAAATGTTAAAATCACATGTGGTTCTTTCCAAAATAGAGCTAGGGGATCACCTCTATTTGCTTTTGTTATATATTCATGAAGGAAGATAAAAAAGATTCAGCAGATTGTAGTGATGCACTCGTGTAGTCCTCATACTTGGGAGGCTAAGGCAGGAGATTCACAGATTTGGGGCCAGTCTCAGCAA
Source organism: Graphiurus murinus (assembly GCA_004027655.1). Lineage (NCBI taxonomy): Eukaryota > Metazoa > Chordata > Mammalia > Rodentia > Gliridae > Graphiurus > Graphiurus murinus. Next base: position 5,365 of record PVLC010003198.1, on the reverse strand, counting down.
TTTAGCAAGTCCCTCAACTAAGTTACAAGACTCTGTTTAAAGAAATTAAAAAAAAAAAAGTAGGACTGGGGGTGTAACTGGATCAAAGGAACCCCTGAGACACACACACACACACACACACACACACACACACACACGAACAAACAAACACACAAATAAAAAACAGAATTCAAAAAAGAAATCTCTGCTTTTGCAGGAGTGAAACAGGAGAAGGTAAGAAAGCTTCTAAGATCTTTCCAATTACATTTAATTAAAAATGTTCAGCATGTCAAAAAATAAAAATAAAACAAAATCTTCTGTGATGGTTTTCTGAGCCACTACACAACTTATTGGTATGTTATTAAATTAAAATATGAAGAACTTTGGAATTACCTAATCCATAGAATACAGAATATGAATTATCACCAAATCACACTGCAATGTTACACAAGTAAGGTCTAGATTGCTTGCTGCTCAAAAGCCAATAGTATTGAAATGAAAGTTCATGAAGGGCATTCGGTTTATTCAAGGACTGGCACCTTGAAAGATTCAGGGGGCTATCATACTCAAAACTTCATTATGGGAAACTCAGGAGGACAAAGGACTTTTGTAAGGAATGAAAAGAGATATGGAAAGACAAGAGACAGGTAGGCTATGTTCTAAAAAGGATCTTCTTCCAGGGCATTCATCTCCTTATTTTTCTATGGCTCAAACATATAATTGACCTTGCCTTTCAAGGGCTGGTTTCTGTATTTCCTTAAAACAAATCTATTGACTTTTTGCAAGTTAGAACTCATAGCAAGGTACATACTTTGCGTTAGTCGATGTACACAACTAAATACAAAAGAGGCACATTAAAAAGGTTACCAGACAGATGTTCAGGATTACCATAATATTAAAGAACAATTATTTAGCAGTTAATATCTTAGAATTTAGAATGTCTGGAAAATGGGCAATCAGGCAGAGGAATCATGTTGAAAGAATTAGGAGAAGGCTAGCAACCTGGTTAAACAGCAAAGGGTGGAGAAGCCAAAATAACTCTGCCAAGGACAATCTCCAAGGGAGTGGCCCCATACAGTGAAAACAGATTTCTCTCATTTCTTTAGCTAACTCAACATATTTTTGAAGTCCCATAGAATGACATTTAGGAAAAATGTGTATTCAAATAGGCAGTCTGCATGTAAAACTGTAGATTTGTATCATTAATGTGCTTAAAATAATTTAGTCATATGTCCTCCATATCTAAATAACTATATCAAAAATCAATTTATAATCATAAATTTATTATGATACTATAAAACATTAAGTTCCATAGCGATTTTATATTGAAAAGATAAAATATTCAGGTGAAATATTTGCTTTAGATACATCAAATGTCATTTTGTCTCCTTCCCTACCTATATTTTTACATTTGATTTTTCCCTGATGACATATTACAAAACTGTTCATTTTTCTTAGTATAATATTTATATAATTGTAAGTTTAGTAATATATGTTCATATGAATTCCATCTTGCCATGGGTAGAAGTCTAACTCTTATTTAGTTCAGGATTTTGTGAAGAAAGACTTGGGTAAAGAAAGAGAATATAATAGGTCTAATCTCTGTCAGGTATCATTTCAATTATTTTCCTCCATAAGAATTTCATTGCAAGTTTTGCAACCTTTCCTAAAATGAAATATTAAAAATGCTTTCAACTGGTTTTTTAATATAATAATAATACTAACAATAGAAATTGAATGAGCATAATTTTGATCATGTAGTCATCACTATGGTTTGAAATTTTATCTCCTGATGTTGTTCTCTATTTTGCAACGGCCACATGCCATTTATTTCCTTGAGTTTTCATCAAATTAGATAGATAATGGGAAAATCATTTTCTTCCTAATATGGTGGGTCATATCACCTATTAATAAGATTGAAGTCACACATGAATAAATTATAAGGTGAAGAGAGACATCAGCAGAAACTTCACTGCTGCAACCAGTAGGTGCAGACATTTCATTATTTAACTCATTGATTCTTTTCTATCATAATATTTATTTAGAAGGAAGCTCAATGACTATACATTTTACCAGGTAAACATCTAATAACTCAGTATAGTCACCTATGGGCTTTTTAAACATTTTATTTCAAATAGGAACTTGCATTTTTATCATAAATTTCTAAATAAATAAATAATATTGTACTCTGTTCAAATTCTACAATTGAAATTATTTCAAAGTCTTGAGTTAATATTTTCAGAAGCATATAAGTGTTTAAATATCAGTTAACACTTACTATTCTTTTATATATATATATATATATTATTGTTAATGTTTACTTTCATCAAACAACCTGTTAAAGTAAGATCTCTTTTCATTAAGGGACAAATAAATCGTTCAAAATATGTTAAAATTAAATTTCCCATTTATTTTGCTCTAAGGATATTGTAGCATATCTAATCACCTTGTTGCTTAAAATTTATACATCCTCTTGTTTTGGTATCATTTAGAATATATTTAATAGACATCCTTATTATTTTCATTATATTAGTTTATTATTTGGAGCATTTAATCTAAATTCATTAAGAAAATGTATGTCTTATAGTTTACTAATATATTAATGACATGAGACTAAGTTATTTCAAAATATAAGAACTCTTGGAAAATATTTGTGATAGAAGTAATATATTTCAGAACTAGTCTGAATAATTTGCAAAAAAGAAGGGAAAAATTCTTAAATATATAATCATTTTAATGCTGATTTTTATAATTATTATAGTCAATGAAGAAACATTTATTATCATGTAGCTTTACATTATAATCTTATTTGATATCATTTGTTTCATCAGAAATCAATTCATTTGTTTATTCAGTAGTATCTTCATATTCTATATTTAAAACACTCTCCAAAGGGAATACAAACTTTATAACACATGTTAAATGCAATGGAAGTCATGTGCTGCAAACTTCTTATATAAAGGAAGACTCCAAAATCAGACATATTTAAGAAGTATAGATAGGATTGTCAGCCAGTTTCAGTCTTTCAATACTTGAAAGACTGAAAAGGATGATCTCAAATTCAAGGATAGCCTCAGCAAGTAGGGAGACTCTCAGCAACTTAGTTGGACCCTGTTTTAAAACAAAAAATACAGAGAAATAGGTGCTTAGTTTGGAGGTAGAATGCCCTGGCTTCAATCCACAGTAGCAGCACACACACACACATACACACACACACACACACACACACACACACATACACCAAAGTAGGATCATCTAAGATAGATGAAGACAGGATTTCCTTAAAATCTTGTGTTCCTAAGAATAGTTTTGATCCCTTTCAAAACAGGCTTTAAAAAAAAAAAACAAATAGATTCCTTCAGTTTTATTTGTACTCATTAATGAGTGTGCATGTATATACACCATCTTGGTCAAGATAGAGTTCAGCTTTATCAGAACAATATTCCTACCAGGGATCTATTGAAACCATACCCATCTGCTTCCTCTGCTCCTTCCATAAACCTGACCACTCAAGTACCTTGCCCAGCTATTAAAACTTTTGAAAAGATTAAGTTGTTGCTGGTTGTGGTGGTATACACTTGTAATCTCAGTTCTTGGGAGGCTGAGATTATAAAATTGCAGATTTGAGACCGGCCTCAGAAATTTAGTGAGACCTTCGCAACTTAGCAAGATTCTGCCTCAAAATAAAAATAAAAGAGGGCTGGGGTGTAGCTTGGAGGTAGAATGCCCTTGGTTTCAATAGTTCAATCCCCAGTATCATCCCCCCATACATACACAGATTATAAATGAAATAACATATTATGCAACCATTTGCAATTGATGTATTCATTTAGAATAACTCCTAGGGATTCATCTAAGTTTTTGTTTGATTTGTGATTTGTTTCTGTTGATGATTAATATTGTATGGTATATCACATTTTAATTACTCTCTCACTGAAGGACACTTCTGTTAGTTTTACTTTCCATTATAAGCATTCACGTGTAAGTTTTTATATGAATATAAGTATCCATTTCCCTTGGATAATGTTCAGGGTGTAATTTCTGGTTCTTATGGTAGTTTCACGTTTCACATCTGTCAAAACGTGATTTGCTTTTCAACATGAAAATACTACTTAATGTCCAACTGCTAATATTTGAATGACTCAGTCTCTTCCCATTATCACCAATATTTTATTGTGAAAATGTGCTTTAATTTAGTCATTCTGATAAGTTTGTAGTAGAATTTCACTTTAGCTTTAATTTGTACTTCTATAATGAAGAAAGATAGTACATATATGTATTTTTCAGGTGATTATTTGCCAGCTGTCTGTCATCAGTTTAACATGTTTCTATTTCCCATGTTTTTTAATTGGAGTAATTACTTTTTACTATTGAGATTAAATTCTATATGTTTAATACTATTCCTTTGTCATATGCGGTTGGCAAATATTTTCTCCAGTTTGTACATTTATTTTTTAATCTTTTCATTGGATCTTTTTTAGGCAAAGGTTTCAGGTTTGTTGTGGCTCAATTCAAATATCCTTTATTGTATAAACTGTTCTTTTAATGGCAAGTATAAGAACTATTTTTCTAAATTTAGACTTGAATATTCTTTCCCATATTATTTTCTAAAAGTTTTATAGTTTTGTCTTTTGTGTTTAAGTCTGTGAATGATGCTGAGTTTAATTTTTCTTTAAGGTGTGACATTTAAGCCAATATTCTTTTCCTGTCATATAAATGTTCAATGCCAAATGCTGTCTTTCATGACTAGGGGTGTATCTCAGTTGAATAGTGCAATCATAAAATGTACAAGACTCAGTCCTGTTAGGTCATATATGTCAGGCATGGTGGTGCACACCTGTAATTCCAATACTTGGGAAACTAAAACAGGAAGATCATAGGTTTGGGATCAGTCTAGTAATTTAGCAAGATTCTCAGTAACCTGAAGATACCTTGTTTCATAACAAAACAAACAAAAAGAGACGTGAGGTCAGGGATATATCTTGGAGGTAGAATGGTCCTGATTCATACCTCAATACCCCCCCCAAAAAAGCAAACAAAAAAGTCTCTTATATGTTGTGATAAATTAAAAGAATCAAGAACCTCAACAGAGAACCTACAGAGTGGGAGAAAATTTTTGCCAGTTACACTTCAGATAGAGGTTTAATATCTAGGATATACAAAGAACTCAAGAAAATCGCAACTAAGAAAGCAAATAACCCAATCAAAAAATGGGCAAAGGATCTAAATAGACACTTCAAAAAAGAAGAAATACAAATGGCCAATAAATGTATGAGGAAATGTTCCACATCATTGGCAATCAGGGAGATGCAAATCAAAACTACCCTGAGATTTCACCTAACTCCAGTCAGAATGGCAATCATAAAAAACATGAACAACAACACCT